>JAQIXX010004903.1:0-15112 GCA_034700605.1 Willowsia nigromaculata
TATTTTTGCCACCGTGCTGAATTATCAAGTTTCACCGTGCTGAATTCACGCAGACACCGTGCTGAAAAATTTCTGCCTTAATTTTTGCGTCTAAATCCCTAAGATCGCTAAACTCGCTTTTTGATTTCATAAAAGTTTGCCGTTTGCTTCAACATGACTGTTATATGACAGTAAAAATAACAATACATATTTCTCCTACAACGGTGGAATAACCACCTCATCTCAATGATGGAATAGAAATGGAAGGTATACGAAACTGTGATGTAAAAATAAGAATAGAAACCCACTTGTTTTTCTCCTAATGATACGCTCGACCTTTTCTTTTCTTTTACTGCCACTTTTCCCATAAAAATCAAGCTCTCAAATAATATGACCAGCATAAAATATCCATTCCAATCCACCATACCACCAAATACTCAGAATGGCGCACATAAAAGCTGAATCCTCCACACAAAGAAAAATAACAGAAAAGCATGTTTCTTCCCTTCCCTTTGAATTGTGCATGTACAAAATGTGTATGTATGTCCATCAGAATAGATTAAAACTTTTTCTTCTCTTCTTTCCTGTTTTGTTCAATAAGTTTTTCTTCTTCGTGAAATGTGAAGTCTCACTGTCTGAGACTGAAAGGAAGACAAGAAAAAGGAATACAGAACGGTTCTTATATTCTCTCCATTCTTCTTTTTTAAAGGCGAGAAGAAAGAATAGATATGCTTTTGAATGTTGTGTTGTAGAACATGACCGCTTTTTGTTCCCGGATGAGAGATACAGCTTTTTGTACATGGACAGATATCCTACAAAAACAGGAGTAATTCTCGTTAAGAGAGATGGAAGCAATAAGTATTATTAATAGTACATTTTGTTGGATTTCTCGCTTGGGAAAAATAAAAGACTGTGTGTAAACCTTATGGAGAGAAAAAAAAGATTTAACACGGAGATATTAACAGTATTAGAAACCGATCTCTCTCTCCCCGGGTACCTTTTTTTCATCCTCTTCCATCTCATTTACTCAACTCAGTTTTCTCCCCTGATACTCTTCTTGTTCGAGTGAAATGAGAGAATTATTATTGCTCAGAAAACAAGTCTCCGTTTCGTCTTGACAGATTTAAGAGATGATGAAGAAGAAGATGAAGTGGAGAAGAAGGGATCAAATTCGAGAGAACCTCTAAAAATGATCACAAGGGAAAAAAAGGAGCATGATGATGAAAAAATTAAGAGAAAAAAGTGGTCTCTAAAAAAATCATCTCAGAGTTTTCTGTTTTTCCAATAAATTTTCTCAACCAAAGTAATAATAAAGAAGCAGAGCACCCTCTCTCAATCTTTCAGCGTTTCAATTTCATTTTCAATTAATCCGCAACATTACTCTCTCCACTAGTTCATCTTTATTGGAAATGCTCCCTTGTGTCAAAATAACATGTTCATATGAAACTGCCAAAACATTTAAGATCTTTTCTCTTTAAAAAAGAAGAAAAAAAGTTAATTAGAAAACTAGGGGATGGGTATATGATCCTCGTTGAAAATTTTAATTTCTTATTTTTCCACCGCTTTTGATCTTTCATCTTTCTTTCTGCAAAGTTCTTTCTGCAGAAACCTGACACAAAAATCGAGAAACTCTCACAAAAAAATGAGTTTCTTGCATAACCCATCTCATAACCTAAAACAATATCTCCAAGTTTTCGTGTCTGAACTGCACAATCCTTTTCTCAACTCAACCCATTTATGTTTTTCTCTATTAAAAAACTGGAAGCTGTATATCATAATAATAGGAACCTTTTCTTTTAAAAAACAATAACGTGATGCAACCAAGATGAAAAAGTTTTATTTTTCTTCTAAACTTTTTCTTACGTGGTGTAGTTGCTAGTAAAAAAGTAAGAACAAGGAGGAGGCGGAGGGTTAAAATAAAAAGAGAGATCTTCTCAGATAAGACGATATGCACACACACACGCATACAAGGTGCACCTTCTTATATACATTTATATTTCATATAGGAAACGAAGCGTGTTTTATAATTTATAATTTTTCATGTTTATAATAACAAAGACTGCCCTTCTATTACTTTTTACTCTTTCGAAACCGAACATTATATTGTTTTCGTTGTTGGGGTGGCAGAGTGAAGGTTGTTTGCTCTCTACTCTCCGTTTCCTTCACTATTTTTGCCCTTTTGACGCTGCTCATTTCACTAACATGCTCTATACATATGCTCTAGTAGTAGTATGAGGATGTAATAGTAAATCTACAATGATAACTTGCTATAATATCATATTATTATCACCATTATAATTCCATATGCTGGCAAGTTTTTGCTGGATTTTTGGATCTAAGACAATTTTACTCCTGTCAAAAAATATGCAAGAGATGTGGTCTTTTCTCTAATAATGGCAAGTAGAGGCGCAAGCAAAATCGAGCTTTTTACATGAAAGCATGCAGATATCTACACAACAATACACACAAGTTTCAACCCTATCCTAATAATCCCACATCTTTAGAGATGATCATGCAAGTGTTTTTTTTCTTCTCCTCTTTCATTCCACTGCACTGCACTTTCCTAATAGAAAATGAACGCTTGGTTGAGAAAGATTCCGTTTCTTCAACAACTCCAGCAGATTAAAAGATCGTTTTTCTTGTTACTGCGACGAATAAGGAGAAAGAAAAGACGTTGATCATGATTATCGTCAATACGAGAATCGTTAGGATTTCTGATGACGATGATCACTGCATTGCAGTCTTTTATAGTTGGTTATATAAAATTTGTATATACATTACATTACCATATTATCACAATCCTTATCTCGTCAGCTAATCGCTTTTTTATCTTTGACCATTTGTACTTTTTGTGTAGCAATGTCCTTCTTCATCTTCAAAGAACCTATCTATATCTAATCATTTTTTTACTAGTGTAAGCTGTAAGTACGCAAGCTCATGCTGGAATAACACCATGAAAATGATTTTTACAATTTTTTATCTTGCATTCTAGCCATGCCTGTTTTTTTTAATGAATAGATACTCTCATTTGGTAAATAGCAAGTTAGAGAAAAATGTATTGAATGCTTGGCCATCTATGTGCATGTTAAAAGTTAAAAAGTTATTCGTATTCATTATAATTATCATCAATGTTGTGTTTTGCCTCTGGCGAGTTTCAATCAAAAGCTTAAATTTCGCCTTTGTTCCTCTCTTCTGCTTCCTCTCTTCCTTTCAAACTCACTACCCGTTTTAATTTCTCTTTGAAATTGTTGCTTCTCTCTTCGCATGTGGATAAAATATTAAATGATATAATAATAACAGCAATAAAAATTCCTATATTCCCTCTCTCAACCTACTTTAATGAAGGAGGAGACTAGAGAGAGAAAAAAACCTGAAAGCTGATAATGACTTTAGTTTGACTGATCTCAAATGATGATGAAGATTTGAGATTGTTGATACACGTTTGAAAAAAAATATTATATGCAAATGACTGGATTTTAATAATAGCTTTGAAACGTGTATCTCCAAACTTAAAAAGACAATTAAATTTCATTTCATATGCGTAGGATGCAGTCGTAAATTTTAGAGAAGGCGAGCGAACCAGAGAGGAGAGAATAAAAACAAATTATTAAAAAATGCCTGAACTTAAAAATTTTTCGTTAATGATGCTCCTCCAGTGAAAATGGAAGAGACATGCTTTAAATCTAAATCATTATTTTGCCTCAGCATAAAACGTCTTTTTTTTACCCCTTCTTATCAATGTACCATTTAAAGTTTACAAGTTGAAATGACGACGATCCCGATCTTGCTTGCTTGATCAACTATTACGATAAATAATTTCTGGACAAAAAAAAAACTGACAAGGAGTGTATAAGGTCTTGTCTGATTATGACATATACATGACCATGAAATGGAGAATGCACAGGAGAAAAATATTATCGTCCATGAGCATTCGTGCCTCTATTTTTTTCGCCTGGACTTTTTTACGATGGATATGTGATACATCTGGTCCATACTCTTATCATGTGCTGCCCTCCACTCCTGCCTGATTTTGATCAAGAATAAATTGTTATTACTATTGTTAGTGATTAGAATATGCACAACAGGTGGTGGTGTGGTGATGATGAAGAAAGGGGTAACTTTTTTTATAGAAATGTGTTCGTGTAAAGCTTTGCACTTTGGAATTGACCCTTTTCCAAAAATATAATCTAGAAAAAAATTAGTTTTTTAAATGCACAAACATGCATGCATATCATTACAGGGTTGATTTTTTCATTTCAATATATTTCTCACTTTATGGACAGCAATAAACATCGTTTTTAAGGATCGGGAGAGAGAGAAAGAGGAGGGATGGTAGATGTGTAAGTTTATTACGCAATAAAATACCCAACCATCAGATACAATAATAGATAGGGATACAAAACGGTGTTAAAATTTCTAGCGATATGATGTGAATGTAGAGGAAGTGGTTAAAAATAGAAACTGGCCAAGTTCCGTTTCTGACCAGAGAGTATGCATAACTCTTTTTATAGATTTTTTTTTCTCTCTCATTCAACCGTTCATTATGCGAGAGGAAGCAATTTGTATGTGAGTGTAGGTACGCAGCAGTGCGTATTATTACTCGTTTACACAATACATGTCCATATGTCCATCCATTGTAGCTTTAAAGGCTGTAAAATATGAAGAAAGGTGGATATGAAAGGCCAGAATAAAAATCCTTAAAAAACGTATAACTTTCAAGATTGGTTATGATGTAGTAAAATATTAAGTAGGTATATGTGGTTAAGTTTTTTGGTTGCTAGTGCTAGTTGAGTATATTCTGTGCGTGGACTCCAGCGGCGAGGAATAACACGTCTGGAAAACTAATTTTTATTAAATGATTTATATTCATGGTGGAGGGACGGAGCATCATGATCAGCGGGAGGAGAAAAATATAAAGATGATGATGAAGAATAAGAAAGTAGGGACTGGACCAAAAAGTTAAAAAGAGAAGAGGAGGAAATAAATGGGATATTTTTTTGAAAACGCACTCTCTGTAGGCAGCTTCATTGTTATTATCACGTCGCATAAAATATGAGCATACATAGGCATTCATGTAATAAATGTGTGCAAGCAGGAGATTATATGTGCGTATATGGAGTGAATGAATAGGTATATAGTTTTTTTTTCTACTAATAAATTGCTTGTTATGTAGAAAAACATGGGAAAATATATGTCAGACAAAATGTCTTGGATGGTGCCGGAGTGACCGGCATGGCAGAAAGAAAGGTGCATTCTTTGTGAAAAAGCAAAGGTAAAGATGCCACCATACCACCGACCGGCATAGCAATGCGTATTTCATAAAAAAGTATGAGAAAGAGTACGGTGAGAAATTATGAAATGATGAGAAGATATTTCTAAAAATATTTTTTTCGGGGAGCGAGGAGGAATGTGACTCGGGTGGAGATAAGGTCATAATTTTTAATGAAATTTTAAAATATTTAATAACAAAATGTTTTAGAAAAGAAGTGTTTTTAAGTACGGGGAAGATCCACACTTAAATCTGCAATGACATAAGAGGCAACTGCCCAAACTGCAGTGCAGAGGTCTAATTCTTTGGGATTCTCTACGGTCATGGTATCCGCTTGAGTGTGGTGAAACCAGAAGTAGCGTTCGTTCTGATTGTTCAGGCTGAGACCGGGGATACCCTTCTCGATAAAGTAGCCAATGTCTGAGCCGACATCAGACTGCTGTCGAAGCTGGGTCGCGTTTATGGGAGCGAGTAGCTTGAGAACTTGCTGGACAATACAGGCAGCTCCATCCGTTCCAGCAAAGTCTAAGCCGAGGGGTTTAAATGTGCCAATGTCGGATTCGAAGACTGCATTAAAATTCTCCAGTTCGTGGGCATGCTGCTGGACATATTGCTCGGCGCCAATTAATCCAAACTCTTCAGATGTCCAGAGAATTGTTCGGAGTGTGCGCCGTGGTCGCAGGTTGAGAAATCGGAGTAGAGCAAGAGCTTCTGCAGATATGAATGCACCGCCTCCATCGTCCATTGCACCTTGACCAACGTCCCATGAGTCTAGATGACCGGAAATGACGACAACTTGCTCAGGCTTTTCTCTCCCTTTGATTTCAGCTACCGAGTTTCTCGAGATTTTGGAAGGGAACGAGGTATCATTCATGAGGAGATGAATGGTCAGATTTTCGCCTTGTCTTTGAAGACGGTCCAGGAGCTCAGCATCTTCAATAGTAATACATGCGCTGGGAATGTGTGGAATGTTGTCGACGTAGTCAAGCATTCCGGTATGAGGAGTGTTGAGCGAGAAAGGGGTCACAGATCGGATGAGAACAGCGAGGGCTCCAACCTGAGCAGCTTTATTTGCTCCTTGACCTCGATAAACGACGGTCTTTCCGTATGACTGGTAATCCTCGTTGTAAACGACTATTTTCCCTTTTGCCTGGAAATTTGAATTCAAGTATTTTTGCATAAAAATGTTTGATTACAAAATCTTTGCTAATCCTGTGCTTATCAATAGGATACCTCTGAAGCTCTCTTGCTAAGCTCATCGAATCCACTGACTACCAATACTGGTGCTGTGATACCTTCCGGTGGAGTGCCAACAGAGTAGCCGAGACCAAGAATGTACAAATCTTTAACCCGGGGAGTAAGTAGCGTTGCCTTTTCTTCTCCTCTGAGAAATGTGAGAAATGAAAATACAACTTATCGTTCTTAAAAATTCTTACAGCTTATATTTATTGAGACTTACCTGACCCAATGAGGAACAGTGACATTTTCCCCATGCACATTTTCCAACTCATCTTGCTCCATTTTATCCAGCATGAAATCAATCGCTCGTTCCAAATTCTCACTTCCTGCAACTCTCGATCCAAACTTGTCGACAAAGAAGGAAAGCTCCTTGTACGTTCTCCCTTTAAACGCGCCAGACACCACAGTTTCGATAATTCTATTGCTGATATCTTGATAACCTTTGATTTCCTTTATCAGCTCAGCAGGCAAATCTTCGCAGATATCTAGCTCTTCTACTACCGCTGATGGAGGCTGGCTCAAAGGATGAGGCATTTTGTCTGCTTTTCTCTCAAAAATATTTTCTGCGCTTTCCATCTTTCCTGACGCATTTTTCATCCACCACAGATCTGCTCTTTGAATGGAGTTTTCATCTGAGTTGGAGACACTCGAGGGAAACTCCTCCCTCTTGACATTTTCAGTTCCATCATGATTCACTTGAATAACCGCAGCTTTATTTTGTTTTCGATTTACTAACCGTGGAAAAGCTAAAACTTCCCAAGAGAAAACGTAAATCAAGAAACAAATAAGTTTTATGTACATTGTTCTTTTGTTTAAAAAATATAGATGTAAAATTAAAAAAGTAAGACTGAGACTTGAAATGAATTCTTGCATAGAATGTATGTCAAATTGTGATGAAAGACCACATCCACTACTAAATAAAGTGAGGATGCAATGGTATGGTGTATATGAAAATCTCGGATGAACTTAAATCTTGCATTAACTTTTGATTTTCTCAACTACGCAGTGTAATGTGATGCAAGGAGTATGAATATTTGATAAGCCGGAAACTAAGTAGATATAAGAATAATCATATAGTGTGCATTAAATAGAGAAATTTCTGTATGTACTTCGGATAGGGCATACTGTACCGTTTATAATTTATAAGGACACACAATACCAGTCAAGAATTTCTACAGCACAACTTTACTATTCATTTGGTTCCATTTCCATCTCCCTGTAAGCACGGGCTACTTCGTATGTCAAGCTCTGGAGAATTTTTTAGAGTAATGCCTTGTGAACAAGAGCTTCATAATTTGATAATTTGTATGGTTCTTGACCCATGCTACGTTCATTGTAAAACAACAAGCAACTCTGTAAATCGACATTTCCTTTGTTATTCATACAAATCATAATGCACTTGGTGAATAACAAATTTTAATGTGTAACATTTTGGTAGCCACAATATAAAAGCATAAATGGTTTATGTATCAGTATTTCGCTTTGCGCTGTATATCGATGCAGTAGTGCCCTCGCTCAGCAATAAATTGAAATAACTTTGATTTTCCTTTGTTGTTTTTATGTACGAGTAACATTGCATTTTGGTACAACAGATGCCAATGTAAGCAGTAATGTATTTAAAAAACTTTTTGTAAAATATGGACATGCATACGTGAGAGTTTACAAAACTTTTTAAAGGGTCTTTAATTTTTGGTCAACATTCTATTTTCAAGAAATGTAGAATTCAAGCACAGCTTTCACCACGATGATTAACTTTACCTCTGAATTCCGACTTCTACTTTTCTATTCAGCCGAATTTACATGTTACAATATTTTTCGACAGTTTTTAACCTAAAATTTTGCATAGGTATATTATTAATTTGATATAAAACAGTGGACAGAATTATCGTGAAATTTTTATACCTTATAACGTAGCCATTATTTGGAAATCTTAAAAATTTACACATCACGTGCTCAGAAGGTATAGTATGCTAATTAGAGTTTAACACCAACAATCAAGGTCAACCCTAATTACTCTATAAAACCTTGAAGTTTCATGTCGTACGTAGTAAGCATGAATACGGTGAATGAGAGCATAAAAACGGAAAATGTATTGGCTAGATGTGTATGTACCACTATTACTTATAATTATAAATTTTATGCTACTCTTACTTTTTCGATTTCTAATGGCTATCTAATTAATCCACACAAAAATTACGTTCCCGTCAATTTTTATTACAATTAGAGAAAATGCTCTCCCGGTGGAGGTTTGTCTGAAACCCAACTTTCATTTGTTCATATGAAAAAGACATACAATTTCATTGTGCAATGACACAAAGCTACACACACCCAACTGTCATGCAACGCATTAGCAGAGCATTTCTAGGCATTTGCACCAAAAGCACAATCCTATGGTGGGGGTATATTTAGCATGTTAAAAAAGCTGAAACTTACTTGCCGCATACATTGCATACTCCTCCAAACAGTTCAAACTCCCATTCTTTCGAACATGCACTCCAACTCCAAGAGATATGGTTTAGCACAGTTTTCATAGAGGACTAGAGGAGTGTAGATTACTTGTTACTTGGTGAATGTATGCCGGGCTTTAGAGAATTGTGGGCCATGTGTTGTTTCTCTGTGTGTGTCAAAGTCAAAGACGTGAATAAACTCATAAAAACCGTCGAATTCATTTTCTTCAGACAAAAATCATAAAAAACACTGTGAGAGCAAACTAAAGACGTGTGAGCATCTTGTGCCACTCTCTTCTCTTTCCATTGGCAGCATTCTTCGTCACTTGTCTCAGGGTAAAAAAATGAAAGCCAAAATTTAAAATCTGCAGAAAGGGCAGTTCCACAGAATTTTTTAGGTTTTTCAAAGTAATGACATAATATTTGTATTGATTTCTACCCATGGTATCAGGAAGACTAGTGTCGTTCATGTGATAGTGACTTGTTTTGTTTGGTTATGCACAGCACATGGACTATGGACATACATACATATAGCACATCTCATTAAATATTAAAGTGGTAGTCTTCGCCCAATCAGCACTCGGAAGTCTCGGAATAGCAGGTACGCATTCTTTGTCTTCCTGATAGTTTTGCATTATATCTGTGTAATAGAGCTTCTGCTGGAGAACGCTGTGCTTTATGTGATATTATGCAATAATGCAATGGCTATTACGCACTTCACAATAATAGCAACAAGTTTGGTGAGTAATTTCTGGGTAGAACGTTTTTATTACATAACCTAAGAATCATGTCTTTATGCCTTACTTGCGTTGAGTATTAGAGTCCCGCTAGTCACGAATTATTTTACAATCTGATATCAAGTTGATTTTATAATCGCTTACATTAAAACTATTTTTGCTCCCAAATCACTATTAGCCAAAACAATTTTTGTCGTCTGTGTTTAATAAATTACTTTGGATTCAAGGGGTTTCCCTATAATAATAGAATTAGGATGATTTTTAAAAGGAAGCACTTTGTCCATTTATTATTTTTTAAATTAGCATTGACAGTTCAGCAGATATACTAGAAGGACACATTAATGCAAAGATATTTTGTTGCGTTTTTGCATTTGACGGCTGCATTTAAAAATTATGTCAGAAAGACACATCATCAAAGTATTTTGGTCTGGTGTCAGCTATTTGTCGGAATTAGCCAACGTACTTGACTAAAAAAAGAATGCAGACTAGGGACTAGACTAATGTAGAATGGAAAACAATATAAAAACGCAATAAAAAATTGTGGGTGATATCATGAACAACAATAGCTTCTTCCAGCGTAAAGAGTTGTTTGGGATTTACATCAGCTTCGTCAGTTGCTCTCCAGCCAGGCGCCCATAATAAGTTGTCCCTTTGTACTTTTCATTATAAGCCGAGATTGCAAAACATTATTTATCATCATTATGCATAAATTTATCTTCAAAACACTGCAATTACTATTTGCACAACTCACAGCTCTAAGTTCTTCAATCCTTTAAGCATATGCAAGCGCACATACTATTTGCACACTGTTTTAATGTTCGCAGCTCATTTTTATTTGCAATTTACATTGAAGTATGTTGGCTGTTATGAAGTGAGCATATTAATAATGTTGGTCACTAGAATGCAAGCAAGCGAACATTAATAAATGGTTGATACTTGATAGGTAGTTCCGTGAGGAAGGATTGTCCATGACTCCATAACTTCATACATGTTAAAATGAGCGACCAAAAATTCCTTTGTGGTTAATGAAATGCTGAAAGCCGACTTTTTGCTTCAAGAACCAGTATTTTTAGTAAACAAGCATGCAACACAAATACATAAGGCACAAACATAATAACAAAAAAAAAAAAATTCTGCTGCGCATTCTGTATACATAACTTGACTTACATTACAGGTATCTACATTTTTCCATGTTTCTGTTACTTAGTTCGTCATTATTTGTGAGAAAATCCACTGACACGCTGCTAAAATCTCAGCAGACAGCATCAAAATATTTTCTGGAATGCAGGAAAACGTTAATATTTCTGAATATTATTGTGTCAGCATGCAGAAGGACTGACTTGTAGCTTGTTTGTGATAGTTTGACAAATCTATAGAGCAAAACAAGCAACGCAATTCATTCAACATTTTCGGCAGCCCAAAGCACATGTCATTGAGCACAATACCATATACGACACGAATTCATACTCAAGGTCTACCCTCTCTCTACAAAATAGTATTTGATAATCTTTAAGTTTACACTCGAATGGTTAAAATGTGTGATAGTGTGATCAACTGCTGAGTGTCTACAAGCCTAGCTGAGTCTGGTAAGCATTTGCTATCACTAGCTGCATAGCTCTAATAGTCAACTCCAATATTTTTCATTGGCTTATTGTGCGTCTTTTATTACCTTCAGCATAGCCATAAAATTTAACTTCTTACAAATTGCATTCCATTATCAATTCACATACAAACATATTAATATTTTCCATTCACCTTTTATCATTGAAGAACTGCAAACATTAATGTAATTACATGTATGCTACTTGCATGACATTCGCTCAAACTGAAATAGCTCTTTAGCCAACACAATTGTAAATTTTTGCGTTTGCGATAGGTAAGCGTAAACTAATTACGTCTTTATTTTAGAGAGTTCGTTTAGAGGATAAAAATACGGTAAATTTATTTGAGAACTGACGCGACATTTCGGTTAGTTAATGTTCATTATTAGCTGTTTCCCTTTCCAGTTGGTGGTGAGTTCAGTGTACCGTGTGCTTGTATACAGTTTTGACAAGCCTGACATTACAGGAAGATTGGTTGTAATATGAACACAAATAAAATTGGCTACATTCACATTTGATTTCCTCTGGAGTATTGACTATATTTCATCAGGTTATTTATTGGTAGGCGTGAGTTATCTAGCCAAGCCAACCTTGATAAGCCCTCATGTACGATAGCATGAACTAATATTCTTCATACCAATATCATGACACAGTAGCAGCTAATGATTATATGACATCACTCTCTCACATCATATCATCCTTCGCAGGAGGAGTCATCATCATCAATGTTCGTTGTACGAATCATCAATCCATTCATATCGCAAAAAGTCACGGCAAAATGTGATGGAACCTTTTTCATGAGTATCATGAGTCATTTTTGTTTGTGTTCACTCTCATGCTTTTTTCATTAGTGCAAAATCAGAGTGATATGAGGTAATAGCAAAAAAGGTGAGTTGTCTTCACTCACCATTTGTAGCTACATGGAATGAGTTGCATTACATTTGCAACTAGGAATTTGTTTTCTATAATTTCCCAAGTGGTTTTAAGAGTTTTGTATTGCCATTATCATGAATAGATTGGCATTATATTGATTGCAGTAATCTTTTAAATTTTTGCCTCAGGTTTCCTTACATTGACAAGAAGGATGGATGTTTGCTCCTAAAGGAATTTTGAAGATTTCATGCTCTCTTAAAGAAAAACTTGAGAATACACTTTCCAGCAGATTTTATACAATGCGGAGATGTAAAGATTAAGGTTGGATAAAAAGAATTCGTTGACATTTCTGGTGACATTTATCAGAGAGTTTTGTGTAGTGAATGTGAGATTTTTGTCGGTCGTGTGTTTCTTGTGATATTTCGAGTTAGCATTTTTGTGAAGGAGAAATGACCGTTAGCGTGTCGTTGGGAGAATAGTGGACCTCAGTTTGGATCTTTGCGTTGGAGAAGTTGGATGAGAACCAAAGAAAGTGTTGATTCTAGTGCAGTGTATGAACAGTTTCATGTGAGGAGTTTTTAAGAATTTGGAAAAATGGGTTGGGGAACTGAAAAGGCTGCGAAGTTCAAAGGACAAAGTTATGGGAAGCTAAGGAGGAAATATATGGAAGCAAATGAACTCTTCCAGGATCCATTATTTCCGGCAAATGAAAACAGTCTGGGGAAAGGGTTACCCCGATTGCCGGGAAAAATTGAGTGGAAAAGACCTACTGTAAGTACATATTGGGGAGCAGAGCTTCGACGGGTCTTGCCATATGGGTTATGTTTACATTCTTTGGACGGTGGTTCGGCGCAATCCCGTACCGGCGTGTTCCAACCCCACAGGACAAAAATTAAGTTTCGCTGGGAATAACGAAATTCGATGTATTATGTATGAAGATGAGGCTTATGACATGGCTTTTAAAGTTATTAGTTAAAAATCGTTCAGAAACATTTAAAAAGATCTTGACAACAATTTCTACCATCGGAATGAGTTCAGAAGAATTCAATCGTAAACTAGGAGACTGACTGATGTAACGACAAAAATGTTGTAAACATGGTGCGAATGAGCTGCCTTGCGCTTTTATTTAGGTTGAAATAACTAGTTCACACCGATCAAATACAATAATTGTTTACATTTTTCAGCTAACAAAACTATTTTTCAGCTAACAAAACTATTTTTCAGCTAACAAGACTAGTTTTCAGCTAACAAGACTAGTTTTCAGTTAACAAGACTAGTTTTCAGTTAACAAGACTAGTTTTCAGTTAACAAGACTAGTTTTCAGCTAACAAGACTATTTTCTAGCTCACAAGACTTGTTTTTCCTATCAGGGCTGGTTTTAAGCCATCAAGGTCACATTTTTATTACCAGGACTAGTTTGTAGTCAACTTGATCAGTTTTCAACTAACAATACTACCATTTTTGTTACTATAATCCACAGCTATATTTAACAATTTTTTTTAATCAAACGTAGTTTTTGTGTAGAATTTTGAATTTACATAAGTAATGTTCGAATTCTATTGATTTTGTGAATTTCCGTCACATCAATGTGATCAGTTTCCCCTGGAAAAGGTTCGTCACCACCTGGACCACTACTAACTTCGATATCAAGTGGTTCTTCATCGTTCATTATATTTTCATCAGCTATTCCATTTAACCCTAACGGATCATCGACAATTTGAGAGTCGTCTTCCTCGTTATTGCATTCTTTAGTGTCCGGCAAATGCCTTCCTGCCTGTTTCCAAATTCGTGCATAACCATAATGGTCAAAGTGATCGACATCTGCAGGAGCGTTTATGACCAAGCACATAAGTGCCTCCAAGAGACTGTCACCTATAATAGAGCGCCGCTGGTTTTTGATGTTATTGAATACTGAAAACGATGATTCGACCATCGCACTTCCAACCGGAATAACTTTGGCAGTTCTGACAAGCAAACGGGTGGCTGGGGTCCAGGATAGTTTTTCATCTCGTAATGCATGACTCCAAAATAGCTCAGTTGTTCTAAACGTTCTATGCATATCCCAATACGACGACTCAACAATGGACTTAATTAGTTCTGCCCAGTCTCGCAATAAGTCCTCTGTATTTATCCCAAACGTAACCGATAAACGTGTGATTTCATCTTTTCCGTACACTGGTGTTTGGATATCTTCCGAAAGATGCAAATATGTCCGTTTTAGTACATTATTTCCCGCGGGAAAATTTTTAGGCGACAAGACGCTTAAATCAAGCATGAGGTCCTTGGATATATATGTATCTAGTCGTTTCATTGTTTTTTGTATAAGTGCTGGTCCTAAGATCGTAAGAGATGGAGCGTCATTATCTTTCCCCACATAGATTGTTCCTCGCCATGTAATGAATTCACTTGATTCATATTCCTCGACTGAAGAACATCCAAATTCTTCGGGTGATTCTGACTGTGAGCATTTACAGGATTTAAGAAACGATGTCAGCACGGGACCGTTCAAATTTTCAATATCCTTTAGATCCTTTATTAATGCGTTGTAGTGTTCAACTTGATCACTTAGAAGCCCAACAAAATACTGAAGAATTAGGGACCATTTTTTGAAGGCAGCAGTATAGTCTTGAAGGAATACAATTGTGATTAGCTTCTGTTTGTCTTGCAGCTCGTCATAAAAGTTTTCGGCGTCTCTCCTTACATTTGCTTTGTAATTTGTAGAGTCGTCAATGATTCTTTGCATTGTCGCTAATAGGGATATCCATGCCTTTAAAAAGTATTTCAATGTCCGGTGCTCAGATGAGATCCACCTTTCTACGTGAAGCTCTTTCAGCTCAACCCTTGGCTGTTTATTTAGGATAACAATTTCTCTGTAGTCGCCTATTCGACGAGATGCAAGACTAAGCCAAGTGTATGTTGTCTGCATAAACTTTTCCAGAGTCCTGAAGTATGTTAGGCAGCCACGTT
>JAQIXX010004904.1:0-15107 GCA_034700605.1 Willowsia nigromaculata
TTTATTCAGTTACTCAGCAATAATCGGCATCTCATCATGATCGCAAATTCACGACAAGCTACCATTCCACCCTACAGTCATAATAAAGTTATAACTTATATCATCGTGTTCATGTATATTGGTCACACAATATAATATTTAATTTATGTGCATTCTACGATCCCACATTGTATCTTATATAACCTACAGCACAAACACATTAATAGATAATAGAACTATATGTGCATATCAGAGAGACAGATTCATTGTAAAAAGAGGGAAAAATATACGCGTCTGTCATCTCATCGTCAAAGGGAATACATTATTGCTTCCCTTGACATTTCTTTACATGCTTCGTTGGAATCGTCAACTTGAATAGAAGTGCAAAAGTATTTTCTTTGCACGTCCATAACGTAAAAAGAATGACGAAGACGATGATGATGATGGGATGCGATATGGCGGCCTTCTTATGACAGTTACATATGTCGACCTATTTTTAGCATCAAGTTTATGGAAAAAGTACGTAGAATACGGAACGCTAGGAGGAATGGAATAAAAATGTGCGATCACTTTTGATGCTACAAGTTTGCATCTCTCTTAGTCTACTCTCTTGTGTACAACGCTAAGCAGATCTTGAGATTTGCGTTCCCTTCAACCTCCACCAAAGCAAAAAGAGTCATGGCATGACATAGAAAGTTGATAAAAGTTTAATTTGCGATAAAATGCATGAAAAGAAAATAGCAAGCTATACTTGAGTTCATTGTAGTATTTAAATTTTTCCATGTATAAAAATTAAGCCTATATGCTTATACGTACCCACATCTCCAGCTTTTTTGGCGATTATGCATCTCAATACATTATACATATTACATGTTAGATGCTCCCTATAAAGTAAATACGACACGAGGAAAAAGGATTTGAGGAGGATTTCCGTGCGATAAGATTCCCTTTGATGATGTGATGAGGAACACAAATAAACACAAAGTTGCAATCTTCTTGGTAAATAAAAAGGATGAGTATATCACTTTAAATACAATGTTTGATAAAAATACAATCGAGGTGGGGTCTCCCAAATACATCTTGAAGCTCGAATAGGCGCAGAGCCTGCTGGAATAAACGCACAAGAAGTATTGAATTGAATTGAATTGAATTGTGATTTATTGTCAATAGTACCCTTCGCACATACGTACATAGAAGGAGTTATTTCCATCGACTGTTACAATGATTTTTAAATAAATTTAGTTTACGTACATTTGTTATTGTCATAAATTAAGTTAAATTACACCGACATTTATAAACAAAATAAAATATCTTCTTGGTCTGTCAGACTCGTGTATTCTACAATCAACAAACAAGAAAAATAAATAAATAAGTTTATTATGAATTTTGAATAACAAAATCAATACACTCATTAAGGTCAACTAATTCATCATGTTCCAAGGTTTTCACACAAGATTCATACTGTTTACCCAGTATATGACATGCAATTGAGTTTCTAAATATGTTTACAGAGTCCACTTTCTTATAAACTAGTTCTGGTAGATTTATCCATTGAAACACTGCATTATATTTGAAACGAAATCTACCCCAGTGTGAAAAAGTGCTTACTTTTGGTACTAAGTAATTATTTTTACGCGTATTATGTACTTCATCGAATGCAAAGTTTAAGTAATTTTCAAAATATCCCTGATTCTTAAAAAACGTACATTTGTATGCAAAGATTAAAGTTTCGTATAAATGTAGGTATTCTGTAAAATATAGGCCTAACGTTAGACAAATATCATTAGCGACTGAATCATACTTTCTTTTATTAAGAATAAACCTGGCCGTACTTCTTATAATCTTATTTATTTCATTAAAGTTATTCTTTGACTTATTACTAAGGTAGATTAATGCACCATAGTTAATGTGAGTTAAGACTAATGCTTGAGCTAAAACTTTCCTGTGTTCAAAATCAAGCACCTTTTTAATACGATATAAACTTGACAATGCACCAAACGCCTTTTTCTTAACTATCTTTACATGCTCATTCCAGGACATGCCTTCATCAAATATCACACCAAGTATTCGTAGTGATTTCACTCTTTCAATGCCCACTCCATCGCACATAATTTCTATTCCATGTACATATTTAAGTTGTGAAGGTTTACAAACAAACAGAATTTTTGTCTTATTCACATTCAGTTTGATTCTATTGGCCTTCATCCATTTAGTTATACCAAGGATGTCACTTTGCAAGTTATTGACCATAATATCTATATTAGCGACATTTTCTGATTTAATTACATTAGTATCATCAGCATACATGTATATACTCTCTTCGTCAGTATAATTTGGTAAGTCATTAATGAAAACACTAAAGTAAAAAGTCGATATCGCTGAACCTTGGATTATCCCAAGTGTTGTCTTTTTATTCAAAGATTTTATATGTCCATTATTGCTAAAGGACTCAACATATTGAAACCTATCAGTTAGAAGAGATTCGATAATATTACACTTAACTCCATACCACCCAAGTTTCTGAATCAAAAGACCTCTATCCACTTTATCAAACGCCTTCTGTAGATCAAGTGATAAAATGCAGCTTACTTTATCCTCATCCATGTTTTCATACAACTTGTCAGCAATCGCACAAAGAGCATGCGTTGTACTGGAACCTCTTTTAAACCCAAATTGTCTTCTAGAAATAAAGTTGTTTTCTTCAAAGTATTGTCTAATTTGCTTAAGAATGCATTTATCTAAAATTTTTGTAATTACAGATTGTATAGAAATAGGACGCGTATCATTAGGTGAGGTCGGATTTTTAACTTTTGGGACAGGTACAACACGCGATAATTTTAATTCACTTGGTACATTGCCAGTCTCTAAAAATGAATTTAGTACAAAAGTTAATGCAGTAACAAAATTAGTAGAATTCATACAAATATTAACCATTCTGTTTGAGATACCCAATGGATCTAACGTGCACTTGTTTTTGTTTTTCATTGATTTCCATGTAGAAATAATTTCATTTGGTTGAAAAGCTTTGAGGTTAAATACTTTGCCTTCAGGATTGATGCTATCAGGTTTACAAGGAAGGGAAGGAAGGGAATGAATTTCATTACTAATGCTTTCAGCAGTAGATATTGACACGTAGTAATCGTTAATGTCATTCACATCAATTGTCATATTAAGTTTCGGTTTGTCCTTGATAGGTACTATTCTTTCAATAGCTGACCACAGGTTTGCTTCCTTCACGCAGACGCTAAATTGATGCCTGGTGTCTTGCACCAAAGAATATTTAATATTCTTTTTGAGCATTTTTATTCGTCTTAAGTGAGAAATCATAGGTCGGTTTTTATGAAGTCTACTCAAGACTCTTTTTTTCTTTATCAAGGACTTTGTTTTTTTACTTGTAGCGATAACGCTAATCTTTTCTTTGACTTTTTTTGTGACGACAGGACAATTGGTGTCAATAATGCTGATTACTTTAGAGTAAAATTCATGAAAGGAAGAAGGAGAAGGAGGCAGGCTTTCATTTAAGCATTCAATAATTCTATCTTGTGCTTTAAATAATGGTCTGTACTTTACAACCCTCGAATTGTCTTTTACTCTATGTACCTGTACAGTGCATTCTGTTAGCTTGTGATCTGATAAATATACTTCTTTTACCTTGAAATTTTTAACTGATGACATTGAACGAGTGAAAATGAGATCTAAAATGTTATTTTCCCTAGTGGGAATGTCAATATTCTGCCTAATACTATGAATTTTACAGAACTCATTGATGGATTCAATGTACTGGTTTCTTAGGTTAAAGTCACCCAGGCATAAAAATTCACCTTCCTGTGAATTGAGTTGTTTAAAAACTTTCTTCAAAAACGTATTATCATTTTTCAAGATTTTCTTGGCATAATATGGATGTCTGTATATGCCTACAATGATGATACTTTTGTTAAAATTTGCCTGAATCTTCATAGAAATGTATTCAATATTCACTGTAGGACTTGCCTCAATGTCAAATTTGTGAGTTTTTAAATAGTTACGATACAAAATACAAATACCTCGTTCTTTTTTCTGTGATATGTCTTTCCTAATGATCTCGTACCCATTAATGGGAGGAATTACATCTTCTGGTTTAGTGCATGCTTCAGTTAAGCATAAAACATCATAATTATGCTGACTTAACAAACTTACTATTTCAACGTGCTTATTTTTCATTGAGCGAATGTTCAGATGTCCTATTTTCAATATTGTTTTATTTTTCGTCATTGTTGGCTTTGGTCCATTCCTTCGGATGATTGGTGACTTTTCGTGTAATCCTGATATGATCGGCTTCCTTCGCCCTGGCTGGTGTGATCTAAAAAAGGACTCTGGGTGTCATTAAACCTTGCTCTCTTTCCTCTTCCACGTCCAGCCGCTGCGATCTGACGGTGACCATCAAAAAGGATTCCTTCATTTACTGTGTACGTTTTGCCATCTGAGGTTTCTAGGCTGCGCTTATTAAAGTTAATTTTTGATTGTGTCCCTTGTTCCCTCAATTCTGCCTGCTTGTCATACAACAGCGCATGATCAATTCGTACATTTTCAGGAGTATCTGGCTTAAGCACACATGGAGCTTTCACTTTTCTTTTGTTCGCAAAAACAATATTCCTTTCGGACAGAAACTTAAACTTGATCCTGATTGGCCTAATATAGTTCTGTTCATAAGCACCAAAACGAAAGACGTCATCAGGTAAAATGTTAGTCTTAGTAATATCAAAAATAAAACGATTCACTTTTTCAAACAGTTTCTCCATTGATTCATTCTCCTCATCCACTATTCCTAACAAAATTAGATTTTTTTCACGAATCTCCATAAGCAGTTCGTCTTTTTCTCTGGTCAGTCTTTTCACTTTTTCCTGTAACTGCAGTTTGTCATTTTCTAATTTCGAAATTCTGTCATCATGTTCCCCAATCGAGTCACACAAATTTTTTGACATCGTGTCAATTTTAATTTCAAAATCATTCAAAGAACTTTTAATAGTAGCCTGTACTGTCGTATTTATGGCATTCAAAAATAGTTGCTTTGAAGGTGATAGTGGAATTTCAGGTGGATTATTAGAACCCATTTTACTTTAGCTTGTATACTTTATTAAGCTAAAATTACTTTTCTTTATAGATATATGTGTATCCCAAGCGCTTAAGCCAACACGTCTGCTCTGCTTGAATGCTTTTAGAGGAGTGAATGTGAATCGGATGTGATCCTACGGATTCGGCAAGTCATAAGTCAGGACGATGTAAACGTACATAAATGAGCAAGATATGTATTGAAAGAGCATTTTAAACTGTACAAGACGGCCGCACGCGGAATTGAAAATTTTTTATTATTCTGGGTTTTTGCAGAATTTTTATAAAATGTTCCTGGAATTTGCATTTACCATATTGTTAATTTTTGTACTTTTTAAATTCTTAGTTTTTGAAAATAATCGTGACAATTTTTCTTAGAAATTTGGTCAATATAGGGTAAATTTTCTCAAATTTTACGATAAAATGGGTTTCATTATCAAAAAACTTTAATTTCAGTGAGAAAACGTGGGTGGCAAGATAATTACCGAACACTCAAAATTGACCAGTTTTGGGAAAATATCCATAACTCTGGTACACATGAGTGAATCCTCACAAAAATTGGCATGAATATTAGTATTAAGTATACCCATAATATAGTGAAACACCAACCCACCTTCTTTCATCTTTCACAAGTTACGGCTGAAAATCATGGTGGCAAGATGATTAGCGAACGCACTGTATAGTCTTTACCTTCCTGAATAAGGATATTTTTTTGTGATCCATACTTAGAGAAATTGAAATGTTCAGATGATATGTAAGCATCAAACATGTTCATCCATTCTCTTGTATATCCATATTCTCTTGTGAGTATGGACAATGCTCCAGTCCTTAAAACATCTATTGTTGAATGATTTGTTAACGTGTCAATTATAATTGGTTTTGGAGTGCACTTAATACAAATATATTTGTGAATGCAGCTCCGTAAGGAAATTGTATGGACAGAGGACTTTAATTTGGAATTGCATTGAAGTTTACCGATGTTTGTGTTGTAAATTTTCAATGCATTTATATAACTTGAAACATTTTCGGCTTTGATTTCAGAATTACTAATGAAATTTGATTGTGATGTTGCTGGAACTAATTCTAAGTAGATTAGGTTTACAGATTCTGCACCAGTGATGAATCCATCGGTATACCTGAGTGCTACAAAGAGAGGGTAATAGGAGTATTCCTTATTTTCAAGTGTAAACTTCCAATTTACGGAGGTCGGAAACAGGGCGATTGTAAACACACATGTTAACCGTTGATGTAAAAGGGGGGGCAAATTTATATTCTTTACATGTTTTGGCGACACTACCAAGTACTGTCGTTGGCCCCGCTCCAAAAAGATTCCATTTTTACCTTTGGGTAGAAAATTAGAAGAATGCTCGAATTCCAGCAGATGATCGATGTTTGATGAGTTTACGTCAAGGAGGTGAATCCGTCCAACTGTGAAAGTTTTATCAACAATGGAATTTACATTGAATACCTCGTGAGAATAGTGAACGTTTTGAGAATTAATGTGAACATGCTGGCAAGAAATATTGCTAAGTATTTCTCCAAATCCGTGCAAATATGTAAACGGCAATTTGATGATCCCCGAGACGGTAGAATATTTTGTGAACAGACTGTGTGTCAGAGCAGAAATCAGTAGTAGGATAAGCTGTAGTTTGGCCATGATAGTATATTTTTCACTTTGACGAGCAAATATATGTGATGTATTGCCAATAAACCAATACATAAATGTATGGTGTCGTGTGTCTTTTGGAAAAATAAATATTGAATCTCTGGATCAATAATTTTTAATTAAATGGGCATATCGTGACATGATATAATTTAATATCTAGCTGCGGAAAACAATAATTTCGGCATTAAATATTCATAGTAGGGTAGTTCCACTATATATAATTGAAACAATAGAAAAACATTATTGTGATCTTTTCAATATTAATTTTTATGAATTTACAAAGTTTTCCGTTAAACTGTTTCATATATTTTTACCAGAAAAAAGATTACAACAAGCAATATATTATATATTTATTTTTCATATTATTACAAGCATAATATATAGCTTATATAGTATACTACAATTATATCCAAGAATATTGTAATGTTAAAATTAACCTAAATTTCTTCAAGTAAATCTTAATTTATTTGTTTGTGTAATTCTAATCCCTATAAAGAATATGATTGAAAAGTAACGGGCTTTTACGTATTGAATAAAATTTGATGAAAGCTTTGTGATAAAACCATCAAAATAAGATTAAATGTAAGTATTTACATAATTTACAACGGTTATTATATCCTAATTACAGCTAAAATATCATTCATTTAAAGAACAGAGCAAAATCTGCAACGTAATGAGAGAGAAGATTAAATTCGTTATATTTGTAGAATGATAAATTGTTTCATTTCAAATAATTATTAATAAAAATGCAATTACAGCTCATGAAAATACAATATTTTCTCAACTGTGAGTAAACTGGTGTTTATAAATTGAGTTAAGTACACTATTAAGTTAATTATAATTTACACATTACAAAATTATCAATTAACATCTAATGTATTCCTGTTAATCCAACATTAATAACTGGTAGAGCTCCATGTTCTTAAACATGGTCTAATTTTACTATACGCTCCTTAGTTAATCTAATTCCCATTCTGGACCAAAAACTCACTTTAGCGATAAAAAAATATTACCTATGTAAGTTTGCTACACAAAATTTGTTTGTGTAAGATGAGTTATTTTCCTATTTAAATATTAAACCAGCGAAATGGCAAATATAATATATAATGCAAAAGATCTGTCACAAATTGCCTGTATATTATCGTTGTTTGTTTAAAAATGTAACACCTTAGTGCTTGAATTTGCAACATCATCCGTCGTATTTTCGCGATCAATGCAACAAACGCTCTTAAGAACTAATGAATTGTTCTGATATCCAAAATAACATCTAAACCCACTTTCCCCAATCAAAAGGGCCAATAACGAAAGAATCCATCCCACAAACAGAATAACACCCAACACCATAGACTGACTACTAGTTTTACCATTCAAAAACTTACTTTCAGCAGTCATGTTGTCAGCTTTTCCATACTTTGCATGAGCTATCCTAACGACCATGAAGTCGATATATTTTCTCCACCATTCCAAGATCCCACTTTGCCCCAAACCTTGAATACGCCCAATTGATATTGTGGGAATATGACCAAATAAATTATAGCCAACATAAATCGCGTAAATTATATCCTTTCCAAAATACACAGGTGCTCCATAATTTGAAAGATTTGTGTAGACTATTAATGCGTCATGTTCCTTTAAAATTGTTGCAGATCGATCGCAATGTTCCATATGTGGTCCAACCAGCTTTTTTGGCATCATCCCATTCATCTCCCAATGCTCTGCTGATGGCCATGATGGATGCAGTTTCGAATATTTCAAATATTTCCCTACTCGCAATGAAGAATCTTTTAAAATAGTTTTTAGTCGTTTCCAAGTGTAACTTTGCAAATTAAAAAAGTCCAGCAGCTGTGAAATCACAGGAAATGCTTCGTGATCATTTTGCTGATGGAAATCTCTTAAAATGAACTCCCCCTTTCCTAAATGATTTTTGTAGCTATCGTCATGCAATATTGGAAGCGTATAAATATTAAATTTGTTTTTCACCAGTGAGTCAAATGTGTCAAACGGAACTAGTGGCGGTGGAACAGTAAGCTGGGTGATATTGCTCCCTTTGTATTCATTGCTCAAAACAGAAAACATTAAAGGCAGATAAAATAGAACAATCCATAACATTGTGCTTTGGTTTCCAAATTTTATGTGAAATAAACTACCACCTTGGTCCAGTAGTGCTGAATAAAGTTGCAAGATGATCTCAAACTTGCCAGATTTGGTTGAATATTTAGTGTTATTACTTGTATTAAAACTTTTAAATATCATTAGAGTTGCGGTGCAAAGGGAAATAAGTAGCATTGTCCAAGTATACCAGTCATAAGCCATTCCCATTTCTTTCAAATTATGAATCCAATGAAGTTTCTCTAAATGGCAACTGACAAATCGTAACCTATCTTCGTGCACTATCAAACCATTCAATGGAAAGGTTGCAAGTTTTGGGTTTGTTCGTGTAAAAAGACCTGGGCGAGACGCGGCAGCGTACCATACTTGCCCATCATTTGGACATCCTTTTAGTTTGATTTTTTCCCACTTGTAGAAACGCATATAGAAGTCACCAAATATGTGTACTGTTACATTTTCTGGGAGTAGATTTGCAAGCAGATGTAAATTAAGATTGAGTGTGAGAGCCTTTATTCTGTACGTACTGAATGCAATTCTCTGTTCGAAAACATTTTTGCGGTGAATGTAAATTTCTCTTTTTAGGATGTAAGGCATATGTATACCGTTCATAAAGCTAACAAAGTATGGTGGTATATCAGGTTTCAAAACTTCTAGATCTACCAACTGTCGCCTTGTTGTTGGGAAATTTGCAATCTCAATAAAACTATATGGTTTGCACCAATTGCAATATTCGCATTGTAGGTAGAAACGTCCATCAACAGTTTCCCAAATCAGAGATATTGGTAAAAACTGGGGATAATCTGGCATGGATCTCGTCGTCTCAGCCCAAGCAGGAAATATTTGTCTTTGTTGGAACTTCCGGTAGACTAGTAGATTGTAATTCTGTACCGTTGAGAAGAAACATTGCTTCCAGCCATAATCTGCAGCATTTGAAATTTCATTCACATTGAAAGGGTCCTTTATTATGTTTACTTCATTAATACTACGATAATACAACGAAGGAGAAGAGACTTCAGTTGGTGGATATACGTGAATTTTTGCCTGGCAACTACTTTTTTGGCCGGAGATCTGATTGGGAGCCCCTATAGAATGGAGCCAGTTTATAGATTTGGACTGTGTTATAAATTCCTGAATTGCAGTTTTGTTGTTTGGGTTGATTTCTGCGGGGATTAAAGCCCACCATGGCGTATCAGAGATTGTAGAGTATCTTAACAGTAAGATTGGAATGTGGAGATTTGCACCGTTTATATTCAGCCCTTCGAAATTTAGTAAGTTGACACCACAGCCGGAGAAAGAGTTAATCACCTTAGGCAGCTTGTCACAAATTTTCTCGGTGCGAAAGTATTCGGTTGTTCCAAAAGGATTCAGTTCACTTTCTCCATAAACCCCGTTATTGTGGATTAAAAAATATATCCACATTTGAATATACAATATTGAAATGACTTTATGAACTATGCTAAACATTGTTGTTGGATAAGCCTGTACTCTGGTTAGTGCCATTATGTGTTTGAAATTGTTTTTTGTTAAAAAATTTGAAGTTAACAAATGATTCGATAAAATTATTTAGATATTTTAATATATTTGCCTTATAGGTTTCGTACCCCAAATTAATTTAGTCTAAAGTCTACGATAGTTTTTAGTTGTTGTCGTTCTATTTCCACTTAGTTGCAACAATAATTGTGTTGGGAATATTGAGGTAAAAATTCCAAATATTTTATGCAGTAAAGATGATCCTTACTCCTTCAGTCAAGAGAATTTACAACTTGCTTCAATTTCCACTAGTTACTGTATGTGTACTACTTGTGTGAAAAATAACGACGATGCTTACACAGGAAATTCAAGCTTCCTGTTATTTTGTAATATTGATTGGTCACTGCGCGTGGCAGACTGGTAATTGGATATTATTCAAATAATCTTTCCATTTCCGATTTTCATTTTACATTAGCTAGTGATCATATCGTATGCATCTCATTAAGGATCGCCATTAATTTTTCGAAAGTAACTAACCCACGCGAGCTTACGATTAGTGAAAATAGGTAAGGAGTTCAGTTTATTTTTCTAAAAATTGATAGATTTGTACCAAATGGACACCCCGGCGCTTTATATTCTTTTCAAAATCTCAGTATTAAGCCTTTGCTGCTAGATTCTTATTTGGACGCGAGTACTGTATTTTGGAATGCTTCAATTAACTTTTTTGTACTCAAAGATAAATGTGTGCGAGAATGAAAACAAAAAAATGTGGCATAAAAGCGTTTACGGGAAATGCTCAGTAATGTCATCGTATTAATTTCAGGTTGACCATTGCATAGCTATACAGTTATGACGTGTTTTATGAAATGTAAGGTGAACTGCACATAACATATTATGCGTAGAAGTAGTTCATTAAAAATTGGTTGCTTTAATTTAGATTACTTTTTACTTTACTTCATACTGCATTTATATCCACATTATCTTCCTTGACTAGTGTTTCGCATCATAAAGGGCTTACCGTAAGAAAATGTATGATGTACCATGTATTCATGGCAAACCACATTGTTCATCTAAATTAATATTTTAAAACCATTACAGCTCCTACCTTCATGGCTAGATATGCAAAAAAATGTAAGGTAGTGTAGTACTGCTTTAATAAAATGTAATGTTATAACATGTTTCAAAATGAGATAATTGTTCCAAAGATTGGATTTGATGCTATTTTGTCGAGGTTTTTTGTGCGGATCAACTGCAGAGTATTTATTGAAGGTGACCAAAAATATTTTTATGTTTTGTTGGCGTTCAGGCTACAGGGTTCATGTTAAACGAACAATCACACTTTCAAATGACTTTTCCACAGCTTGTTAACTTTTCTGCCAGGTTTTAAGTTGACTAAATGACTTGCATATCAAGAGCATCAAATTATTACGTCGTTAGCTGACAGCCGACTAGTTCCATATGAGGAAAATTGTGAAAAATGAAGTGTTGTGAAAGATAATCTTTCTCGAGGACATTAGGCACTTTAAGCTGTTGACACTGGACTACTTCCTTGTGGAAACTAGACAACTCCCTAATGGATATTACAGGGCACTCCGTCATGCGGATGCTACTAGTGGATCACCACGTCTCAAGGGGATGAGGGGAGTTTCCAAGCGGAGTTCTGCCTTCCCCTGCCAGAAAAGTCATGTGTGTCCACTGTACTAAGAGCATTCGCAAGAGAACATTTCGACTGTGCAAAATGTGTCCACTACTGAGTCGTCCAATGTTCATCATGGAGTATGTGCCGTCTCAATCGATTTGACAGTAGTCAGGTAATAATAATATTAATCATTATCGGAAAAATTATGAATGCTCAGTCTTTCAGCGTTATCTACGAACACTACACAAAACTTAAACTTGGGGATACATTTGGCTCCAAAACCTTATTTATTTTTCATACCAAACCCTTTTAATAATAATTTTACAGATAAGATTAGTAAATACTCACAAATATACATACCTATGCTTAAGTGTTATGGATTGTGAAAATTGTGTGGATAAGATTAAAGATAACTTTTTTAAAGTAGGAAAAATTATGATTGCGGAGGTGGCAACGAAGAACATTCACTTTAGAGCATGTAGGACGAACGGAATTCCGATTTGAGCTGAGCCCACTCTCCTGAGGTAACATTCGCCAAGGACCAATCTTCGAAGGAAAACTTCTCCACGGATTCAGAAAACTTTCCATCCAACAAGGAGCGGACGCCACTCATCGTGACCTGCAAAAGATGGGTTTCGATATCAAATATTACGCATTATGGTGGATAAAGATGGAATGGGCATGGCGTAGATAAGCTTGCTGATTCCATTGGAGTTGAAGAGGTCAAGGTCAACTGAGTCAGTGGTATGCGACGAAGCACCAGTGAGAAGAGCGAATCAGTGACATTCGGCATCTTATCGAGTCCCTTCAGAGATAACTTCTTCAGACCTGTGGACGAGCAAAAAGAGCAGTGATATTACAAGTAGGCCCGCTGGAATGTGGAATGGGAAAGGATGTTTTTGTTGGAAAACATTCATAAAACGCTTGGCACACTGGTGAGTTCCAAGAATACTGGGTTCCCATAATCCTCCCCAATAAACGCCTCGTTTCTGAGACTCTCACAGTTTTCGAAGGACACCTCCTCCAAAGCTGGAAGCCCATACCACAGCTTTGTCAATGACTCATTGCTTCCAAGCCAGCCAACCAGAGAGAGCTTTTTTAGATTTGGACATGATTTGACAATATCCTCAGTGTCAGGAACGTTGTCAGGACTGGCTTCATCAGTAAAGCGTAATTGCAGTTCGATCAACGCAGGTCGGCTTATATCTTTGAAGAAGAAACCAAAAATGATCTCAATACTTTCCATATCCGTGTCCACTTCATTGGAATAGAAGCCACACATCTCGGAGTTTACAGTAATGTCCAGAATCTTCAAACATGGCCAAGCTGGGCGCACCACATCTGGCAATTGAGGAAATCCAGGGTTGCTGTGATGACTTGATCGAATCTCGACTTACGCGTTGCCCCACCTTGGATGGAATGATCTCCTTCGGTTCCGCAGGGTCTCTCAACGGTTTCGAGCTATTGTCCATGGCTTCATGCGACTTCACCCCGAGTTGGCTCCTGAACTGGAAATCAATCTGGATGACAAGAACCTCGACGAGTTTCTCAAGATGGGAATCCTAACGACAAGAATATTCTTCAACATTCCTCGTGGAGCCGAGTTCTACGAGAGGGCTGGAGAGAGCAGGGAACAGTTTCTCGAGCAATATGGACCGCTTTTGAAGCACCTCCGATTTGACAAGCTCATTTGGCCAATATCTATTCACAGTCAACTGCTATTTCTTGGAAGATTCATGATGCTTGAAAGCTTGGAGACAAAAAGCCTGGAGCTTGAGCCTGAGTTAGGGAAGAAAACGGAAACAGCAAAATGCGGCAGCATAACAGAAGATAAGCCAATACCAGAGGTTTTCAAATATATCAGCATTCACCCCCATAGGATTGATAACAAGAAGTTCTTCATAATTCAAAATAAGGTTCACATAACTTGGGCCATCTTAAACACGTGCTTAACCGTTGAGTGGGAAACCCAGCCTTTCAGCGACTACCAACCGGAATTCCATATCCATCCGTGGAACTGGGCGTTTCGGATGGTTCGAGAATTTCTGGAGAGAAATAGTGATGGAGCTGAGGAACTGCAAACTGTTGACTTTGCGAATTTTCATCAGTCAGAGAAGCAGAAGGAACTTCCAATGAATTTGCAAATAATCCATTCCCACTTTCTCGAACTCTGTTCAACTTGCTTCGAGTACAATGTGAAGCTGTTAAACGTTGGAGGCGACTGGTTCAGATATAGGGGCAACTTTGGTCCATTTCCTTTTCAAACGCACTTAGGAACTCCTGTCCACTCTCTGGTCAATATCCATCCTGGTGCTCTTCAAATGGAGATGCCAAACCTGGAAAGGATTGAGATTCGGTCAAGCCATCCCAGCAATCCAGGATTTCCTCGGTTATCTAACGTCACCCGACCAGAGTGGCCAGCATTGAAGATTTTGGAGATCACAATTGACTCGGATGTATGCGGGTTTTATACGTGCGATGGAACTTCCCCGGAGGAATACTCAATGAAGGAGATGGACAGTGTCAAGGTCATTTTTGATTTCTTCTTCAAAGATGTTGAGCGACCGGCATTGACAGAACTGCAGTTAAATTGTACTGAAGATGTGAGTCCAGCCAGCATTCCAGAAACGGAGGATATCGTCTCATCATGTCCAAATCTGAGGAAGCTGGCATTGACGGGGTGGCCTGGAACGACTAATTCTTTGTTAAAGCTGTGGAGCGGGCTTCCAAGTTTGGAGGAGATTTCATTTGAAAACTGTAGGGATTTGGGAGAGATGGCATTTGTTGGAAAGGATACTGCCAATCCTGCATTCTTGGAAGTCAAAAGTGAGCCCTTCATCAAGTGTTTTTTAAAGCAAAAGTATGTTCTCGTGACGCTTCACTTATTGTCAATTTTGTTGATTTGCTTTTAGATTTGAGGAAGATGACCTTGAAGGAACTCGATAAGATGCCAAAGGTCACTGATGTAGTTTTCTCTCTTGTGATTCGTCACATGCCTTTGACACACTTGACCTTGACCTCTTCTACTCCACTAGAATCAGTAGGTTACCTAACCACAGGCATACGAATCAATGGAATTGGTTACTTTTCGTATGAATTTGTTCCAACAGTAAATTGATATGTACATTTTCTTCGTCCTGATTACAGGTCACGATG
>JAQIXX010004905.1:0-15103 GCA_034700605.1 Willowsia nigromaculata
TCAATACCCAATCCCTGGTCACGAAAAAAAAACCCTGGGAGCACCGCTCCCGTGCTCCGTAAGAATTTCCATGTCCGATCAATTATATGAGAAAAACCATCCCCAAAACAACAATTATAATGATATAAAATTTTATTTTTTAAAGTAAAGTGTTTACATAACCACTCATCATTTTCATTAGATAATTATAATCCCACAATCTTACGGTAGCCGTTTACATAATCCGTTATAAATAATAAACATATTTGATCTTAATGACAATAATATATCACTAGCAAGGTGTCTAGTATTTTGTCAGATAATCAGATGCATTGCTCATTTTAATTCTTCCGTTCCCATACTAACAAATTCAAGTGTTTCTTCGGCTTTTCCTATTCCCCCTCAATGTCATGCTAAATCCCGATAGATTGTTGGTGAGATTCGGAGCGTTTCCATGTTTATCTGTCTGCATAGAAGACGTGCCAGGTTGGTTGTTTAGCATTCTCCCGGTTTGAGTAATAGATCCGGTTTCTGAGTCTCGCGTGGTGCCTCAACATCTGTTGCTACCAAAAACGTAGTAGTCCTCCGGCTGAAAAAGGTTTCGGCTAGGGAGAAGGCTTCTTGTTCAGATGTTTTTCATCTATGTGCCTTTGTAAGTAGTGATCAATTCTTGAAAAGTAGAAGCGAAGCCCAATTCCCTACAAAGTTCGCACTCTGGCCTTCCGTCACGATGTCTGACTCCGCGACTCGGAATTGGTGAATTCGACATTCCTCTGAATGTAAATTGGGGCATCAGAGGGTTGTCTCATACCAATTTTAACGTTGATAATAATATTCAAACTTAACTTAAAATTCTTAAATACAAGTTTCTATAAAATTTCTGGGGAGACCACTTAACAAACGACTTCTAAAACTATGTCAACTACATTCGAATCCAGTTTCCAGCGATGTCTTCTCTGCTGCTCCTTTGCTGCATTCTCGGTCGAAAGAGTTTTCCCGAGAAGAGAGAGCGTTTTTATCGCTCTCGTTCCGTTGACTTTTTACCCTTCCTTCATAACATCCTGCATAATATTGTATCACACACTGCAGTTTGTATATGATTTCTGTAACATAAAAACATCTCACTACAAAATCTCTCTTTTTTAAAGAAAAAGGGTGCGTGGATACTCAAGAAAACATATCGAAATTATATTCTTATAAGAAAGTATATTATATATGTACGTAACAGATGTTCGGTGGATGCTGCAAACAGTTTTCTCAGCAACCTCCATATCGACAGCGACACAACAACTAGATCCATATGCAGGAATTTTTTTTGAGATAATGGGCTATATGCACAAAAACATTTGAGATAAAGGGCTATATGCATATGAAATCACACGAGACATAGCCCTTTATCTCATTTAATTTTTCGTGCATATGGACCTAGTTGTTGTGTCACCGTCGATATTGGAACCCTGCTCTCCGATCAATACTGGCACTTGCGCAGCCTGGCCTTGGCTGCTGCCTGAATATGTCTCTTTTAGAATTCTAAAATACGAATATTATTAAATATTTTTTATTGATAGTAATTTTATTCCTACTATATCTGTGGCGCTTTCAGTGTTATAATCTTCTCGCATCCAGAGATCTGTACTAAAGCCATGCCAGCTTGACTTGACCATGTAGTGTCACACTGTTCATGATCGTCACCGTCCTCCAAGCAAATCATTTCCACTGTAGCAGAGGTTTTCTTTTTGGATTTTAGAATGCCCCAGACCAACATATTCCTCGGTTTTAGCTCCGAATTATTCCTCTTAAGGAGTTCATTTTCCTTCAATAATCCCTTGTTTATTTCGTGTAATTTATTCTGAGTATCCAGCTGGATCTCCGGTTATTGTATTTTATCCAGAAGTAGCTTCCTATCACTCGAAGGAGAATCTGGCCGCTCCGCTTTTATCTCTGTCAGTAAAACCGGAAGTAGACACTGTTGAGTATGTTCGTCATCTATCTCGCCTTCCACTGTGGTCACAGATCACTTAAAATTCCAAATGAAGAGCCCGGGCCAAATTCTTTGTTGCAATTGGCAATTGATAAGGTATCTTGTCTTTTATTTCCTTGAGAGTATCTGGGCCCTCTTCGCCATATAACCCTAACCGATTCACACTTTAAAATGACAAGGAAGCCCCTTACAAAAATTGGATTTTACCTTTTCAGTTAATTTTTATGTCTAACTAAAAACTAACTGAATTTGGAAACTAGATGGCTAACAATTCAAAACCGATGTTGCAAACAGTGCGCGATTGCTGTCTACCTGTCAGAAAAAGTATCAGTGGAAAAAGAAACCAAGTAACACGTGCAGCTGCAGGTCATTGACGTAGATACTACGAGATGTAGAGGCCAACTCCCAACGTTCAAACCACGTGCCAAAATGAACATCACACTTGGGACTATTCAATGCTGATGTCATCAAAATTGAAGCATATTTTTCGTAACCCACACCCTTTGGGGGAAGTGCCCTTTTCGGTGAACTGATGATTGCACTGGCCATCATGTCATGTTCAAATTAGGAAAATAGTACATTTCGATGAATATTTAAAATCGTAAATTATTTATTTCATATGAAAATTTATAGGGTAGTGCACAAATCGAAATTAAACTTGTAAAAACTGCTATTTTCAAATGTACAGGCCCTGGTAACCTAAAACAAAAATGGAAAGCAAATTTTTGAATTTCCCGCCAACTCACTTCTCGGTTCTGATTGGTCCTCGGAAGGAGGAGGGCTTAGAGAACCAATGAGAGCTGAGAATTGCGTTGGCGGGAAATTCAAAAATTCGCTTTCCTATGAAGCTATGAAACGTAGCGAAAAGTCATGGAATCATAAAGTTTTGAAATTTTAAAATTTGCCTCTGGAAGATTAGTGAAATTTCAATCGTAAATTGTTCAAGGTATTTATGTTAATCCAGAATTGTGACTCGGTACAACAAATCTCATCTTATGCAATTAATTTTTTCATTGAAAGAAAAACTGAATAAAAAAGTTAAAAACTTTCATGACAAATGAACAAAGAAATATCATATTGCCACCATTTGGATTCCTATCATGAAATAACTTTGGTTGGTGCAGACTATTTAAAAAAATATTTCTGAGCTGCTACCATGAGCTGGGAAGAAGCTTTCCCAAGCTACAATATTGTTCAAAAATTAAAAAAACATTCGGATTTTTCTTCATAAAATTTCTTGAAAGAAATCCACTCATAACCGAGGAACAACTAGCTTGGAAATTAATTTTATAGTTAAGCTTGATCAAGAAATTCAGAAAAATATTTAATGATTTAATGAAATGATGCAATACATGTTACTAAATGATTTGAACCTTTTCATTTGTAAAGTCCAAAATCATCCCAATATCTACATGAGGACAGACAGTTACATTCACTGAAATTACCTTCATGTCATTGAATAAGTCGGGATGTGTGACAACTACGCTGAATGCATATAAGTCTTGATCACTGTTTAGGGAGCATGACAACATTGGAGAATTGAAGACATGCAAGTGAAGCAATTCTTTAAGAATTAATGTACATACATAGGAGAAAATACATGTTATCGCATGCTAAAGTATAAACACATGTGTGTGTTCATTAGATGTAAGCATAATCAATTCTCGTAGAGATAATTTTATGAAACATGAATTTTATGATTTTTCTAAGAGAGCCGTTTATGGAAACCGCCAGCCTGTTGAGTCATCTTCAATTTTGTATGAAAGCACTTGAAGGAACAAGAAGCAATTCTGATTTTTTAATCTGGGCATACACTAAATGGTTTTCTACATAACCGCAGTAACATAATAAAATGAATGATGTGCTGTTACTCTTGGGAATGTAGCATATTATATTTTTTAAACTAGCAATAACTCGTAGCTTGCTTGTTTCAAACAATTGACATCAATTCATACAAAATATTTCTTGCACTTCACGAAGATGACATGGGGAATATCTGATCTGTAAATTTTGAATACTTGCCTTATGTATTTATGAAACTAGAAAAAATCTATTCAGAAACTTTTGTGCATGCAGAATGCTTATGAAATTGGGAGGTCAGTAAACGTTTTCGTACAATTGTTTCTAAAGTATTTGCTTGCGTATGCAATGCCTTTTTATCTATAAACCCATTCATGATTGCGTAAGAATATTTTCACGTAAAGTCATTGTCCTAGAGAATGAAATATGGTGGTGGATGCTGAATACAAGATGCAAAGCAAAAAACATGTAGAGCAAATTTGCACCGACATTCGGAATTTGTTTGTTTACGGCATTTTCGACATTCCAGCATTCACCAGTTGCTACTGAAACCAATCGCAAATGGACAAACAGAGACTTAACAAGAATTTAAATGATAATATTGGAAAAATATGTCATACCTAGAGTCCTTAAATGTCCTGGAGTAGCATATAGGTAGCCTTACAGTGAAACAACAATCTATCAAATATTGAGAATGCGTGTTTTTATTTGAAATTAAATTGTCACAATCAATACCTTGGCTTTTTTTAATTGTTACGACTTACTTTAATAACCAACTGCTTTACCAACAACTGAACGTTTCGGCCTTTCAAAGACACCACTGGCAAAATAAAGCTACCATGCCGAGCATGTAAGCAAAATCCGATAACAGCTTAACAATTTGAGTTCATTCATGAACCATTTCACTTGCATTATTTGCAGGGACAAAACAAAGCCAGACGAGTGATGGTGCAATGAACTGGAGCAGAACTATTTTAATGTCTCTTAATGCCTTTATTCTATTGTGAATGAATGAATGAATGAATGCATTTTGAATTGAATGTAAAACTTACATAACAAGTGAGAAAATTGATTGGTTATGATAAAAGCTTTTTCAAATATTTCAATATTTCAAATGAAGTACTCATTTCATTTCTGTCATAATCTAAAAGTTAAATCCAAGTCTAAAAGTAATCGCACAATTCTGGGATGAATTTCTATTTGGAGAATTACCGCTAGCATTCTTATGTAACTATACGATAGTTAACAATATGAATGACACTCACAGGATAATGGCTGCAGAATGCCCTCACAATTAGCATGAATAAATAAATCAATTTTGAAATTAAAAATTTTGTTTAGGAACATGAGAAGAAAATATTTCAAATGAAACCACAAGTTCTCTTTTTTCTATTGTTTAGTCTGCGTAGTATAATATTGCATATGGATCTAAACTGCAAAATTGTGTAAATTGAAACCTGCTTGTGACTTTTTGTAGAAATTAGTAAATTAAAACTTTTCACAGTTTTAATATTTCGGTCGCCTCGAGAACAAAACTAAATTGTGGGTCTTAAACTTATTGTAACTGAAAGGCATAATGGATTCTTCAGAGTCAATCGGCTTTAAGGATTTTACGTCACTAAATTCCAGAAAAAAAATTTGTGTCTCAACTTCTCAACTTTAAGAGTGCAACTGCACTCAAAACTATCAATTTCGTAAATACGATAGCCTTGAATCCTTTAATCTTCACATCCTTTTGCAGATTCTATAAACAAATTACAGCTTACGACGTGAAAAAAAGGTTTTGGAATGATACATTTATACAGGACAGAACAGACTCCAGTCAACTCTTCCAAACACTCGCCCATTCCGCCTTCAGCTCTGCTTTTATTCTAAATGATCCTTTGTGGCAATGAGTGGGCAATTTTGCAAATCGATTTTTAGAACTTTAAATGGATTCTTTTGATTCTGGGGGATTTGGTGATTTCGAAGTAGTGGCATAGTAGGATTCATTCGTGGGAAAATTTATTTCCTCTCATGTGGAACTTGAAAATTGATTCGGGACAGGTGTAAAGTTTGGACATAATGTCGACAGTGGAGAGTGAGGACGAGAGACCTAAAATATTTTCATGTTTTTTGTGGACATGTCTAAAATTCAAGGTTTCTGTGAAAATAAGTATTAGGTAGCTGACAAAAATTTTCAATCTTTCATTCAAGAGCAGTTGGGAAGGTTAACCGAGAGTTTGGGTGAACAAGGACAGACATGGCCTAATCGTGAGTTTTTTCGAATGACAAAATGATTTCTGGTTTTTAAAGACGATCATGGGCTACTTCATATGTCTTGCTTATGAGAAGACTGGAAAAAAATTAGATTTAATTGCTTCTATTTAATCGGTAACCGGCCCTTTCCCGGCAGAGCTCTTTCCCGGAATATGTGCATTACCCTGAATTACCTTTTCCCGGAATGACATTTCCCCTGAACTGAATTTTCCCGGAATGGTTTTTTCCTTGAATTACATTTACCCTGAGTGGCCTATTCCCCGAAAATGTTCTCCGGGAATGAATTTTTCCCTGAACGGCATTTTTCCTAAATGCAAAAAATTAATTTGTTAGTCATGCTTCATTGAAAATTCATATCAATTCAATGCAATCATACCGCATGACACGCCCAACCCTAACGTTTTCATAAAACATAGTAAGTTTAATTGCCTTTTAAATGAATAATTATTTTCACCTATTCATAAAGCACTTAAAATTGCTTTCTATACTATATCTAATATTCATCAAATCCCTCAAAATAGTTATATTGATTATCATGAAAGTTTCTAACAATAATTTTTACACAGCAAATATATTTACTCAAATCAAGGTACGAACATGTAAATACATGTAACATGGAAATACATGGAAAAAATCATGCTTTTACGTGATAATATTCACTTGCAGTTTTTACATGTTAAAAATAAATTCATGTAATAAACTTAAAAATAGCTCAAAATACTATAATTTTAAATTATAAATACGTCTTAAGTCTTTAGAATAACGTAAATAATCTATATTAACAATTTGGAACTATTTCTGCAAGGTTTTAATCATTTTTCCAAAATGTAAACAAAGCCATATGATTTCCAGGCCAATGTTAAAAACGAGTTAATACATATTTCCATTTTTACAAGATTTTTTCCATATTTCCATGTAAAAATGGAAAAAGTATTTATTTCCATGTAAAAAATGGTACCTTGATATTAACATGTAAGTAGATAAGATATTCTATGCCTATAAATTTATTCAGTGTTGAGAAGTCTTTCGAGTGATTTTCATCAATAAGAACAATGAATCTGCATTTTGTGGTAGCGTCCGTCCTGATCACGTAATTTATGAGTTTGGAAACAGACCTCGTGGATCAACCGTTAAAAACCTTACCGTAGTTAAAGCTTTTGTAACCTTAAATTATAATTGATAGTTTAGCAGTCTCCATACATGTCGGAAAGTAATTATTTAAATTTTACGGCACCCACGCATTCGGCAATTCCGTTGTCATTTTCCTGGAACAATATTTTTGTGGCATATGGTCTAATCTATTAGTCAATTAACTCGATCGCCTATGAAAACTTCCAAGCATTAAGGTAGGCGTTCAATCCTAAAATGAGTTGTGATCAACCGACGCTACAATCTGCTTTTGCTATTATCCTATATTGTACCTCTTTACTCCTCATTAAGTAAGTAGCATAGCATAAGGGCTCGTAACAGTAACCACCAACCTCGATATTTAAAAATCTTTAATATATTCTCACTTGATCTTGATTCTCATAAACACAAATTCTGAGCAAGTGTTAAGTGTCTCGCAATTTAGGAAAATTTACGACGTCAAGAACACATAAATGCTCATAAAACCACGTGTCGTCAACGTGATATTTCATAATCTCATCAGGTATTATATATCATTAGTCATTAGCTTAAGGTGGTACATGGCTATTTGAAATTCATATAAAAATCAATTAATTTATATTATACATATTAGACTTTTAATATTATGTGACAATATATGCATGTAGGCAAGAAGAAAAATCGAGTTCTATAACTGTTTTATTTGGCATTTTGGCTTATTTAAAAGCCAAAATGATCCTTGAAATTTTTAAGAACTTAAATAATATGAAGGAAAAAAAACAATTTTAAAAAGGAAGCTTTAAAATTGATAATTACTGTGGTTGAATTGCGTGCCAAAGTTTAATTACAAATAAGAATTTTGGAAATAAGCTTCATATTGATTTTACTTCATTAAAACAGTGGTTGTTTGATATCTGAAAGCCATTTCTTCCATTCCCAAAGCAACGTTTTCAATCCAACAATCCATATCACTGTCTCTCTCGTTCCGTTCCAAAAAGGGTTTCCCCTTTAAAGTGTCTTAATAAACGATGGCCCAAAAAGTGTTGCTTACGGTTTGCACTATTTTTGTTTTGGGACTAAATGATTGTTCAAACTGTAATGCTGAGAGTTTTAGAAACAATCAGCGACTACAAAGGAATTTGGAGCTTAGTGGATACAACGAATGGGCGAAAGATATATCCATGCGATGTGATGAATATTTGATAGTGTTTTATTCCGCCACTGCTTTGAACATTTTGCTAGTCAAATCCACTCAAAGAATAACATTGGGAGGATATATCACTTCCTCGATGAATCGAATAATCGATCAACGATTTCTTCAGCCATTGGTCATGATTTTGGCATTTCATCTTAACTCAACCAGCTCGTTCTTCTACCATTCTGTGTTTCACATTTTCTGGAATGAAAGGACACTACTTTTGCTGCTGCTCGACAAACCACTAAATTCCTCAGACATGGCACAAATTAATTCACCATTCTTTGAAACTGTTCACTGGACAACAGCTTTAAAAGCTGTTATGTACATTCAAAGTCCTCCACCCAATATCTACATAATCTGCCATGGATACTGCAAAAATAAAGGAATTTCTGAAAGATTTAGCTTAGAAGCAATGAAGAATCCTGAAGTGGCGCACAAGCAGTTATTTTGGAACGCGAATGGTCGATCAATAATAATATCTATTGATCTGATTTTCTTTGGATTTTTCCTTCAATATCGTGGCATCCGTCGCAAGTTTTGTGGATCACCTATGAGTCGCAGGAGCACTAATTCATATTTTTGCGACTCTGATTTGATGACTATGACCGTTCTCTCATCGCTACATAATGTTTCTGCGGAAATTTATCCCATGTACGAAAACCATCATAAATCTAGTACTGCAGCACGCAACCAATTTATTATTGGGTCCGTGCACATTAGTAGACTTGGTAGGTTGGACAGAAACTTCTTCTGGACAGACTTACTTGTCTTTGCAAAATATACGAAAGCCAAAATAATTTATTGCAATGTGAAACGAAGAACACAGATAATTTTTTTTTATATTTGGTATCTGCCCCTCTCAAATCAGGTCTGGGGATGGGTATTTCAAGTGCTTTTAATCCTGTCTGTTTTCCGATCAAAAATGTGCAATAGTAGGCAAATATTAAATAACTTTTTGATATCCCTTGGTGAGTTCCTGGGAACATCTGGATGGTCAAAAACCAATCAGAAATCAGTTGTTTTTACGATATCTGTGTTTGGATTTTTAATTGGATCTTTTTACAATGAGGCAATGACAAGTTTCATATCAGTCACACTGCCAGATGTACCGATAAACTCAATAAAATCTTTCCTTGAAACTGGTTACAAAATCTTGCATTACGAGAGTCCCGCTGACCCTATGCCTTCTCCTGAAGAAATATACTCCATGACTTTCAGAAGCAAGCGTTTATACCACTTATTTAACACTAGCTTTCAAAAGGTGTTTATGAAATATCCGGGACCAGTAGAGTATGCTCGACATTTACAGAAACGCATGGGTTTACCCATGGCTGAGTTCAACTTTGGTGTAACAAAAGAACTTATCGAAAAGAACATCATTTCAAGGAACAATGGTAAACAAGCCAGATGTGTCGCAATTCCTGAACCTCTTAATGAATTCCCAAAGTTTTGGCAAATATATGCAGTAAATTGACGCTGGTTGAGTAGCTCAATTTTAAAAATGAGAGAAGCAGGTTTGATAAATTGGTGGGATGCTAGATCTACTCGATTGTATAAAATGTATTTAGGACTTTATAGACTTATCCATGGTAAATCTTTGGAGAATCATGGGGACCAAATTAACTATTACAAATTTTTACCTTGTTTCTACATATGGATTGTGTTAATAGTAACTTGTTTTGTGTACTTTGTAGCATTTGAAGGTAAGCGTTGTACTGAATCCATCCACAACGCATGTAAATATATATTAGAACATGCAATATACAATATTTGCATTTGGATGGTTCACAAATTAAAATGTGTATTGTCAAAAAGTGTGAAAAAACCATGCAGTCATGTTGTTACTACCTTTAAATGCTTACTTAAACATGATAAGAAAAATCCTCCGTAGGTTAAACATAAAGGTTTGTACAATAGCAAAATATATAAAATTATGTACTTACACATGTAGTACTATGACCTTGGTTTTAAGCGTAATATTTCTTAAGAAAAAACCTTACTAAATTTAGACTTTTAGTATTTGTACTGGAAACTTTTACTTTTACAGCTTCTAGTAGTATAAGTTGCTACATGAAGTGGCGGTGGACCAGATGATTTTTGCTTGGGTTCTGCAATGTCAACAAACTGATGTCCAAGCAAAAATCATCTGGTCCGCTGCCACTTCATGTAGCAACTTATACTACTAGAAGCCGTAAATAAAGGACTAATAAAATTTGTGAGTCTTGTTAGCAACGCATTTAAAAATTCATAGCTTTATAAATATTTAAAGATTTCCCATTAAATACTCCGTCGCGCACATTTTACATGACAACAGTCAGTCAAATAAATAAACAAATTTTTCACTTGTGGACTAAGCTGTGTTTATGAAATTAAATTAATCGCAGGTATTTAAAATACCATTATGATGCAAACCAATTACATGAATTGGACTAAGCTTTTAGTAATAAAATTTACCATGCTAAAATGTTTAAACTAACCCAGAGAAAGAATGTCACTCAAAGAGAAATATTTTGCAAATTTTCAAGTGTCCATTGATTCCTTCGGAATTATACCAAAACATTACTCAGTTTCCTAAGCAAAAGGTATTCCTGCAAAGACAGAAACTAACGAATTGTTGCTATGTATTTCTGGATTGTGGCGTCATTAAAGTTATGGATGGGTTGACAAACTTGGGTGAAGCCATTTGTGAAATTCAATCCCCAAAATTATTAATTATTTTATGAGTCATGCTACAACATTCAATAAAAAAAGTTTTCCTAGCTCATAAACCAAAACATATCGGGTTTATTACTATAACCTTTTACTTAGTAAAATACTTAATTATCTTTTTGGAATGCGGGTTTGGTTCAAACCTTATTGCTTTTAAGGTTGGGAAACCCTTACTTTTGAAGTGCAGATTTTAGTAATAAATTTGTTTCTAGCATCATATCTGCTCCAAAATTTATTACTATTGAATTAATTGAATTTTCTGCTTGGAATACGATACTGCTTTTCTTCGTATTATTTTATTAGGAAACACGAATATTCAATAGAAAATATGAAACAAAAAATGCTTTGTAGGTAATCTTCCCCAACACATTTCTAAATTAAAGCATCACTTTCCTTTCAATCATTATTATTTCGGCTGGAGCAAAAAGTTTCTCACTATTGGCTACTATTATGGGCTCGTCCCATTTCTTTTAATAAATGACAAGAATGGTAACCTTTCAGTGACATCGACATTAAAATGCGAAGTAAGTACAATTGTATTTTGTCAAAGCTTCAGATTTCTCTACAAGACTGGTTTTATGCAATCTCTTTGTTTGATACAGATTTTGTCCGGATTTGTGATGATTTCAAATATTGGTTATCGTTGCTACGAGTTTAGAAAGGTTTATAAGGCGTCTCTTCAAAAGAAAGAGTGGGACCTTCCGATATTCTTTGTGGTTTTTAACGCTTTTGCAAATGTCATATTCAATTCCCTTCTATGGAATACGCTTTGGCATGGTGTGCGAATTTTAAAGATATTCAAATTTGTAAACGATTGCCACAACCTTCCACAATTTCAAATTTCATCGAACAAAAAAGTCTGTTGCAATCATATTTATCTCAAATATCATTGATTCAAGTTTTATAAAATTTCTCATTAATTGTTTGAATTCAGGCAGTGTTACAAATGCTTCCTTATTTCCACTGGGTGGTAATGAGTATTTCGGCTATGTTCTTAACATTTTCTGTGTCCAGCCAAGCACAAGATTGGAATCTAGAAACCTGGTTCAACTCCATGATATTGACAGGAAAGGACTGCTTATTCATGAATGCACCGGAGATGAAAAATTCAATTTCAGTTAAGAGTATACCTATATCGGACATTGTTGTGAGAGTGTCTATGATATTTATCATTTACGTGCGGCATGTAGTCGGCTTTTTTGAAGAAATTTTCCTATTCTCAATGTTATATCTGATGTGGTTGATCGCATCTAACTTTGTCGTGAAAGCAAACGAAGATTTACTAAGGTCTCGGGTCTTTACTGAATTGGATTTCAATGAAGCGGTCGTATATGTCGTTGAAAGAAATTGTTGATCTTGTGAATGAAGTGGTGCAATGGAATCTATTTGTGCTATCGGTTGTTTCCTTGTTTTATGTACTATTCATTCAACTTTGACACCTTGCTGACCACAAATGAAACAGGTCATCCGATCAGAGTGGTTTTTTACTTTATCGCAGCTTCATCATGTTTCTATCATGGGGCAGATATTTGTCATCAAGTATGTCATAAAAGCTATTAATTAGCTTATTGCTTCTGACTTAGAACTTGAGATACTAAAAATTTACTTAAATTTATGCCATAATTTAAAGATGTGTCAGTTCGAAGAGTGGCTATCAAATGTGACCCTTTCTGATGAGCTTATTTCAAATGCAATTCCACATAACGAATTGAGTGTAATTTTGCATGAGTTGAAAATTAATCGAATCAGTATTTACTGTGGAAAGTTTACTCTGACGCACAGTATGCTTGCCAGTGTAAGTTCAACCAATTACTATGAAAGCTTTTTAATTGTTTTTAAAAAAATGTAATTTCAATTAAAATTGTTTACAGATGTGTGGGTGGGGTGATGATGACATACTTCATTATCTGCATGCAGTTCCGATTGGAATCTGGTGAAAATGAAAAGTTTAAAGCACCTTCATACACAACATGAAAAAATTGTTTCCACTCTGAGATGCATTCTGTTGTATAGTGATAACCGTTTGATAAGAAATTTTATTCCTGTCTTCAACTGTATCTTATGCGCAATTATGCGAGGTTACACGTTGAAGTTAGATTAATTAATGAAAATATTTTACGATTATTTACCTACTCTTCTTTTAAGTGACTTAATTTATAGTATGGTTAGGTTTACCTTTACATAGAATTGGGGTGACTTGATACACTTGATTTGACTGTAACTAAAACTCGGATGACTTAATATATAATTAATTTGATAGTATACTAAAGATAATATTATTTGATGGTCATCTGATGCCTCTGACGATCTCGTTTCTTGTGCATCTTATTATGATGGGTCGGGAGTCAAAAGACTCCCCCGCATTATTGTGGCAAATGTAACCTTGAGAACTGTTCAGAGTATGAGGGATGTGTGCGATGGGGTTCGATTTTATTCGAAACTGAGGACGGGCACAACGAACTCCCTGTTTATCTTGAAGGAGACATCAGGTGGGTGGACAGGTAAACCAGGTAAATTTATCTGATTTGCTGATTTTTGCTATTTCATTCTGACCGACAGGCAACTTAATGTTCAAATTCATAGACGGGCAATGTATATGTAATGATGTAAAGGATATGCCATTATTATATATGGTATTCATTCATGAATTTAACATTCGACTGGTATCACACTCCGGGATTAATCAAGGCATTCAGTTTTGTGACTACCGACATGGTAATAATTTAAAGATAACTAGCAAATAATATCAGAAAATATATATATTTCGATCATTTTATAGTTAGCTCGTCATCTTCACGTACTTCTGTCAAAAAAATTTATGCCGGTTTTGCTTTTATCTTGGAACTTGGAGCAAATATTTTATTTGGAGAGTGTAAGCGAGAAATATTTTCGTACTTAACAATCAAAGTTTCGTGGCATGGGCCATTTACAAATGGGTAACATGATTTTAATCGCTTTAATCAAAAATTCACTTGTTCAACACTTCAGTAGATTTTCACTTTTGATTTGTTTGGAAGACGAAAAACTTGCTGTTATCATAGTAGTCATCATATTATATACTTGAAAGTTGTATGTGGGCGTAAGTGTAAGAAACAAAGTTTACGAAGCCATTTGGAATAAATTTAAAAAAATCATCATATCCCTAATTATATATCAGGGATTACCGTTGTGTTGAAATCTCCGACTGTTAAAACCACCGCTAGAATCCGGATTAAAAACAGAAGTATGAGATGAATATAAACTGTCAATCATGCTTTAAATACCTGTAAGAAACTCCGACAAAAAAGGTGGTTTGGTTTTAAGTACACGCGTCACTTACAATGATGAGCAAGAACTTTCGTCTAGAGTGACCCTCTGCATACTATCACAGATACGCTGAAAGTGCGAATATTTACTTCGTACTATGACTATGAACTTTGTCCATGGAACTTTTTCGTGTTCAATTTTATAAGTATTATCTAAGCAAGCAAATCAATTTTAAGGTGCAACATGGAGTCAGTTTGAGAATGTTGGAGCTAGAACTTCTAGTCAAAATGGAAGTTGAATCAATGCAAAATATGTGATTATTTTTATTCGTACATGTACTTAAAAGTCAAGTCGACATAAACGCAGCAGTTTGATCAAATCTTAGAGTCAAAGTCAATATAAAAATAACAGTACATGATAAATGATGAGAGCATTTTCATTTGAAGACAGAACTACACAATATTCATTCATTAGTAAACTTGGATATCATTAGCTTCAAATGTATGCTAGATGAAGTTCTGTAAATAATATTTTATAGATACAGTTCGTTTGACATCGTATGGCACAGGGCAATTAATTCCATTACACTAGTACTGTTACGGCCAGGATGAAAATTATGCACTTTCGTTGACCACGCCACTGACTTGTCACAGAAGTTCGTTAAAAACGGATCGGATCACATGATAGCGTTAAAAGTCTCAAATATGCATGTTCTCCTGAATGAGGGCTCACATGTAATTTGATGCAAAAAAGTGAAAAATGCAAAGAAATAAATTGTCGGTGTAACTACTGTAATTTGAAGGATGTTAACGTACTTTTATCCA
>JAQIXX010004906.1:0-15100 GCA_034700605.1 Willowsia nigromaculata
GGATGGCTGCTGCTCGTCCTCACAGCAATCCTCGCAGGGTTTCATGCCTTCCCCTACGTCTAGACGGTCTAGCCTGAAGGAAATGAGAAAATACACATCCCTTCCACCCAGCTCCATTAACATTCTCTCTCTTCTTATCGAATCGAAGGTGAGGTGAAGAGCATTTCATTTTGAAGGTTACGGATTTACAATTCTGTCATAAATATCAAGATCAAAGGTCGTCAAAAATGAGGTTGTAATTTGGAAAGGGCAATATAAGCTTTGTGTCAATAAAAATTCAAGCAAAATGATAACAACATTTTTCTTTCTTCACTTTATGTTTTTATAAAGGTATTTCTCCGAATAAGTTGATTATCGCAAGTAACCCCTATTTTTAAAATAGCGTTTAGACGTAAAGGAAAATCACAGTTCTTATCATATCCCGCTGTAGGGTTACACATGGCGAGCAAATGTGATTTAACACCCATAATCTCTATCTCCTGGGAAATGGTGATTAACATCAGTAAACCAGACCAGACAGACCAATGCTGGTGATTTTATAGTAAAAATAAATCAGTTGTTCCAAAAGTCACCGGGCAGATTTACTAATACAGAATACTAACTAGCTGTAACAGAGATGCAACAAGATTAATTTTTGCTATGGAATTTGGATTATTTGACAGACAAACATTTGTGAGGAATTTTCTAGAAATTTGAAACTAAATTCTTGTATTTTCCATTGAAATTTGTTGACCAAGTAAATTTTTAAACTTAGTCCACATAGTAAACCAGGTTTCTACAGCTATCTATCGAATGGTTACTTCTAAACGGAGGTTACATCAAGGTAAAATGGGTCATAAAGCTAGTTTGATCAGGTATGGCACAAATAAGCTGGATTACAGATTTTTGTTACATCATTCGTTAACACACACGTTAGTAGTCCAATCCTCCGAGGTTGATGAGTAATGGATACTCGGAGAGTTATGATGACAATGAGAAAAGCAAAAATTTCTGCAGGGTGTAATTATATCTTTCTCCGAAAAGACAATGTCACATAAGCCGAACTAAGCACTACTGTTACACTTTTGTGAAACTGTGTATGAATGTATTAGTCAAATGTGTATTTGTATTGATATTTATGTTATGTAATGGCATTACATTATGGATAAGTATAATTGATCGACTTTCTTTTTAATGATGAATGGCACAAGGGGAAGATGATAACGGATTACGTGGCATTTTCACTTACGTATAATTTTTCTTAGGCTTTATGTTTCTCTATTTACCTTTCCACATGATTACTTTGTACTAAACCAGAGAGACAACGTTATAAATAACATGTGAACCCACTCATCTCAGTACTTTCCCCTTCTGGTTTTCAGGTGAAGCTACCGCGCTACGCCTCGAAACATCTTGAGATCAAGCGCGAGTTGCGGAAAATGGATGATCGGGCTTTCTTCCTGGATGTAGTTAAGGATATTGCAAATGACCTGGATCTCAAGAGCTTAACGAAAAAGATCACTGAGAACATTGCCGTTCTACTGGATGCAGAGGCTGCCTCACTCTTTCTGATTGAAGGGCCCAAGGGAAAACAATCTCTTGTGTCGAAGGTAAGCAAAGAACCACAAGCTTAACAAAAAACCAAAGCTAACCATAATTAAAAAGAGAAAGCATCGTGGTACAACAACTATAATTGAAGCACTAGTTAACTTTGAGTTTGACCTTTTAATGTTCATTTTCTGTAAACATCCGAGTTATAATCTGAAGCAAAAATCCTGTTATCTTCATTGCAAATGTTACTGCAAGGTTAAATTTATAAATTTAGTATCACTCTTTGTGTAAATTGAGTGTATTTTTAGGGTGAAAGTACAGCAAAATTTCGCATTTGGCCTTTTTCAATTTACTCAAATGACAACAAAAAATGGGAAAACTGCGCAGTTCTTTTATTCATCCCAGTTTCATTCCATTTCTGTAGTACCAATTTTCTGACAAAATTTTTTGTTGCTTTATACAGTTGTTTGGCAATCCATGCAGATTTTCAATTATGCAAATGCAAATGCTTGGCAAAATGTTGTGGAGGATATTGGCAAACGTGTTTATTACACAACCACCTAAGAAGATATACTTGTGCACGATATAGTAGATAGGGGTGCAAAAATTGTATGCCTATTCGCACTTGAGCATTTTTAGGTTTATCTTTTCTACGAGTTTGGACTGCACTGGAAAGATTCCCATAACATGTATGTTTTGTAATGGTATTTATATTTTCTCCAAGGCGAGTTTGTAGAAAACACAGAGATCATGTTACCCTTTTTATTACGTTCTTAAGAAGCCGAGGAGAGTAAGAAGAGTAAGTATATCCCTTGGCGAACGGTAATAAGCACACACCCATTCAATATTTATTCAGTCACACACGTCACTACCCACTACTTTCTCTCTCTGTGTCTCACTTTCCCGCTTTCACTTTCTCCATAGTATTTTTTCTAACTGTAAATATGAGCATGTATGGATCATGTATCACGCGAACCCTTTTTTTCTCGTCTCGAAGCCGACGTGATACTATTTCACTTGATCATCCAACCAACCGTCAACATCCCCATCATCATCATTGCCATGAATATTTTCTGATTTTCCAATTCCTGTCTGACACCAAAAATGCGTCGTTGAACAAAATCTAATAGAAAATCCATGCAATGATGGTACTACCTATTTTACTTTCACTCTACAAAGTACTTCATTTAAGCTTTCTCAGTCAACTTGACATAACGGCTATTTTGCAGACAGACATGTACACACATACAACTCGGAAATCGGAAAATGGTCAAAACATCTTGTTTTTTTCATCCCCTCTTTCGCTTATACTCATCTTCTATGCTTATATGGTTCTGATGTTTGAACTAGCTCTATATTATTGTTACTGTGTGGATAGAATGCTTAAAGCTGTATTGTGCGTTTAGGGAAAAAGTGAGAAAGCAGTCGGATTGAGTAATTCAAGAACATAACTTTGACATATAAATGTATAGACGAGGAGAGCAGAAAATGGGAAAGAGCAGGTTCACATTATTCTTAATGGTATAACTAGTGGAGCCGTGATGTGAGTTGCGTCTTTAAAGCCCATTAGTAATGCCATCATCCATACCAATCCAATCATCACAGCCAATATACAATCCTTTTTCGTCATTTATGCCATTCTCTTAGTATTTTAGTCTCGTGTAGAATAGCTTCAATGAGAGCAACAATCAATATGAAGACAACGGTTACCTACTGTTTCCTGCCAAGCTGCTTGTTATTTTTACTAGTTTTTTTCTTCAGTGTCAATATCTCCAACATATCGCGGGAGACTGAAAAATCTTAAATTCTAAGATTTAATTTTGTAATGTTAATTTTTGGCTTATTAAAAAGTCTTCAGATAAAACTTAGCAATCGACATCAGCATCAATATTGTAGTCTCCTGATACCCCAAATTTGCAAAAGTTACGAGAAATCATTATGAAGGTGGTATTATTTCCTGTGATGTTGACGATCGCGGAAAAGAAAAGCGAGAAAAAGGTTCAAAGCTACCTAAATTACTAAGAAGGATCTCGCTAAATACTGTTCACGTTGCTTGGAGCACAACTTTATCTTTTCTATGCTTTCTTTTATGACACGAGTTCCCTTGTCTTTTTTGCACAAAATGGAACAAGAGAGAAAGGGAGAATAAGAGACGGCAAAAACTGGAGAACGAGAGAAAAAGAAATCCGGTAAAATTTATCTCTCCTCGTGTAAATGTGAATTTTTGTACCTTTTTCTTTCCCATTTTTTCTGCGACTCGAAAGAGCAGTGAACGAGAGGAGAAAAACGCATAAAATTCTATAGGATTTAATGTGTCTTTTGAATCTAAGAAGAAAAAATGTATCTAACGAGAAGTCAAACAACAGAAAATATATAGCAACCATTCCGACGATATCCTATTTCAAGTTTTCTTCTTCTGCGTAGCAAAATATAATGCCATGAAGACATACATGCCATGAACAAGCCAAACAAGAAAGGAAAGAGCGAATTTTCTTGCTCCTTTTGAGAGTTCCTTCTCGATCAGATAATCACAAGACACGCATTTTATTGCAAAAGCATAAAGAAGCTAAAAAGGACGGCGGAAATAATAAAATAAAAATGGTGTAAAAGAATAGAGATATAATTCTGGCTATTTTGCTTCTTTTTTCGCCACCGCTAAATACACACCAGACCAGACACCATCACATCATCTTACTTTTGTACAGATTTTCTGTGTGATTTTGATATTTCTTTCTCATGCGCTCTGTGATTCTGCGGTTTTCCAAATGCCTTGCAGCATGTTTTTCTTAGATGATGGTACAAACTAATTATCAGATCAGCCATATTCGTGGAAAATGCTAATAGATGAGACATTGGGTTCTCAATACAAGGTAGAGTTATACTTTATTTTATTTATTTTAAAGGTTTTTGATGTCCCATCCGGAGCAAATTTCATGCCATCACAGTCTGAAGAGAATGAGGTGGAAGTTCCTTGGGGCAAAGGGATTTTGGGGTGGGTTGCAGAGACTGGAGAAACTGTTAATTTGGACGTTGCTTATGAGGTAAGGAAACCGAGTGTGATTATCATCTTGCATGAGAATACAGAAAAATCGACAAAAGATACTTTCTCATTTTTTATATTCAATCTAGCAAGTATAGTGTGACCCCATTAGAGTTTTTTCGTTCCTTGTGTGGTTTACTCTCTTTACCATTCGCATCGTAGTCGATTATCGTCATTTGAGTAGTAAACTAACTTTGTATACGTATAAGTTATAAAAGTAAGGCAAAATACCCGGTTCATTCATATACTAAACCGGTCGTAAACAGGATGGAGATGAAGAAGGCGGAGAGGAAATTAAATCCTCTGATGGATGTAGCATACGCAGTAGTAGTAGTAGTAGTCCCTCTCAACTTACTTGGAGGATTTCACAAAGGGAATTAAAAATACAAGATGAAGTACTACTACGGCCATAATGGTGACTTGTATTTTATCAAATGCAAACTGGGAATAAAAAGGGCGACTTCTATGCAGTATTTCATAAAAGAAAAGGCAGAAATGCCCGAATCGCTACTAAAATTTGAAAAAACTTAGACACAAGAGACAATAATGAAGAAATATGAAGTTGTTGCTTGTATGGATTACGTAGTATACCGTTAACGTTGTAATTATAACTGCACGTTATGAAAAGATTTTATGACTGTCGTAACTAAATAAATAAAAAGTTAAATATTAATGGTCCAAGTCTATTTTTAGAATTGTTCCGGTGAAAGTACTACAAAAGAGAAATTATTTATTATTATGACTTTGCCAGCTATTAAGTATGCATGAGAGTGATAAAAAATTGCAATAAAAAAGAGAAGCTCTAGAACCATGTTTTAAATAACTTTTTTTTTCTTTGAAACTTAAGGATCCTCGCTACAATGACAGTGTAGACAGAATACTAGGCCAGCACACAAACTCTCTTTTGTGTATGCCTGTTCGAGGAACCGGTGACGAAGAAATTATCGCAGTGGCACAAGTGGTGAATAAAGCTGGCAGGAATTGTGAGGATGAGTACTTCTCAATTGAGGATGAAAAGGTAAGGAGTCTCTCCATCTTACTTAAAATGATTCATTTTCTGGTTTGGCTTAATTTACTATTTTACTCTAAACCCGATTTAAACTTTTCTGAAGCTTTGCTAAGCTAAACTTTTAAGATTTGTAATTCTATACATTTTTACATAAGGGGCACTTCAAGTACTATTCACCAATTAATCTGGCCAGTTTGTCATTTTGAATGGGTAGTTAGTTCAAGCCGTTAAGCCAAAATGAAGAAAACCTTATTAATTTGTTGAGATACAATCATCTTTGAAAAATATACAATATCTGATCTTTACTCTTGAAACGTATTGCTGGCTTTATAATGGATTGCCATAATATGGAATAATTTACCAATTAAAAACGTGAAATCTACATTCTATGATATTTTGTGGAGTAAATACTTATTTTTGTTCTGGTGTAGCTCCTGGAAACGTACCTACAGTTTGTTGGGATCGCACTCATAAATGCTCAGATAATGGAGGCTACTCGACGGGAATATGAAAGAAATCGAGTAAGTGTGCATTTTATTGCAGTCCAAGTTGTGAAAAGTGTAGAAAATAAAGCTTTAAGTTTTAACATGATTTTCTTCTCAAATTTACAACAACCAAAAGAGAACTAGTTCATAAGTAGCTTGTTCTTTTTTTAAATATTATAATTCTTTGCGATTAAAACTTTTGAAGAAAATAACGCAAAAGATTATAATTAATTGTTATAAAAACTTCTTTAGTTCTAACTTTCAAATTCTCATTTTACACTTTTCCTCCCCATTCTTTTCCATGTACATTCGGTCTTTCTTCTTGTCTAGTTGAATGAAATTTTCACAACTAAACCCTGTCGTAAAGTAGATTTAATAGGATTATCACAGGTAAATTTTATTAGTAAAATTCTATAAAGAAATAACGTGTCGTGTCTCTTTTTTAACGCTACATCAGAGTCTCCTGGAAGTTGTGCACGATCTCTTTGAAGAACAGACTTCTCTGGAGAAAGTAATTTTGAAAATCATGCAACGGGCTCAACGCTTATTGAAATGCGAGCGAGCAGCAGTGCTTCTTCTGGATGAAGCTGTGGTTCCAAGTCAGGTATGAAAACAAAACATGTCATAACAAACATTTTCTTCTCGAATATACACGGGTTACGGGGGATGTATATTTTTAAAAAGATATCTGTTTCATGGATAGTATGCACACTGATTACATAACCAAAAGCTTACTTGATCCATAAAAATCATTCTGCTATGTCATAATATGCAAATTATTTCCTTTCAATAAAAAACAAAGCACACATTTTTGTCCTGCTTTCTCCGTTGAAAATATTCGTACACGTGTGTTGTGTTTTGTGTTTTGTTGCACAGGATATTGTTTTCTCAAAACTCTTTGAGCTCAACACTCCGATCAATGGCCAGACCCAAGAATTCACTTTTGACGTTCAGGCACATCGCTCAAGGTACGACGACACGGAAACTTGCGACTACTGCTTTCTCTCATCTTTTTGTGGATGATGTTCTACGTAGCTTTCTTCGGTTTCTTTTTAAAATTTGTTGTCTTTCTTCTTCCAGTTTTGTGTACATCCACAGTGCAGGGAAATCGTTTGACGGGCAGATTTCCTGCAATTTGCTAAAACTAGCAGAACAGGTGGCTGCTAGCGGGGAAGTGATCAACATTGCCGAAATTGTTGAGGTGGAGCGGGACTGTGGTGGAAACTTGAGATCGCTGTTGGCAATGCCGATACGAAACAGAGTTTCTGAAATTATAGGTATGCATACTATGTTGCAGCATATTGATCATCAATTGAACTAGCTAAATTTAGATATCTGCTTTGCTCAAATTCTTGTAGGGAAAGAACTTCAAAACATTTTCCAACCTACTTTCTTTTCTTACATACATGATTAAAATTTGTCTCTTTGAAGTAGTGCTTTTTAGTGAAAGGTATAAAAATAGGTTTGGTCAGTGTAGTGCTTGCACAACTCCTTTATTTGAAGTCTAAAGAAGAGTATGAATACATATTAATAGGTTTTTTAACTGTTATTTTCACGTTATGAGTATTTCCACAGTGAGGACAGAGTAAAACCGGAGGCAATAGATGTTTCCCAATATCTGACTGAATGCGTCTAATCAAGAAAATGATAATTATTTGGTACTAATATTTCAGGAGTTGCGACCATCGTCAACAAATTGAATAATATGCCATTCAATGAGCATGATGAGCAGTTATTTGAGGTAAGGATAAAATTAGATTCTTTTTAAAATATTGGTATAGAAATTTTTGTATAAATGTAGTTAATCATTAGAAGTGTGCTTACATAAGTTTGAAAAGCTTATGCCTAATTTCCCGCTTTCATCTATTTGTTCCAGGCATTCACCATATTTTGCGGTTTGGGAATTAACAACACACTCACTTATGGAGAGCTCGAGATGGCTATTGCCCGACAAAGGGTTGCCATTGAGGTACTGATTCTTATAAAATGTTTAGTTGCTTTCATTATTGAATAAATTATTAATAATACATAAATGAGATTTTGAACATTAAAGGCAATATTTTCATAAATATGTAATTTCCGGCAGTTAAAAATACTAAAAATACACGTTCAAGGATAAATCAAAATCTCTTACATAACATTTATGTGCATGTGTACATTTGCCATAACTTTTTTCGTTTCTTTACAGGTACTGTCATATCATGCTACAGCTACATGGAAGGAAGTCGAAAGTTTACAGGTAAAGGATGTAAAAAATCAGCACATATTTTCTCTTACATATTTAATGCTTTACAATTCTGTAGACTTGCATAACTCGTCATAAAACGTTTACTTAATGTTTACCAAACTTGAAAAATCATTTCCTGTTAATTTATTACGATTACTGAACAAATATTGCTTAAGTCTGCGGAACGCCCTTGAAAATGTTACTCATATGTATACCCTGTGTAAATTTTGGATTAATTATATTATTGCATAATGTATTTCATGGTTGTTGTGATAGATCAGTATTTCAACTGACAAATACATTCATGACAAGTTATGCAAGTTTGAGTTTTGCATGTGTGAACATTTTTGTTTTTTAACCGCAAACAAACCACAAACCTTGATTTTTATGTTTTCCCTAGGCGAGAGAAATCCCAAGCGCGGATACATGGCAACTTTGCTCTCTCACATTCGATGACTTTTCTCTGGACCGGGATCCAATGATTTTGGCCAGTGTCCGAATGTTTCTCGACTTAGGCTTGGTGTCCAAATTCAAGATTGATTACAATGTAAGTAGTTGCATTTTTTCTATAATGCTATAAGAATTAAAAATAAAACTTTATTTTCAACAGAGGCATACCTTATTCGTTTATTCTAGACTGTGATTCGATGGCTGTTAACGGTGCAGAGAAACTATCGCGATGTTCCATATCATAATTGGCGTCATGCTTTCAACGTAGCTCAAGTCATGTTTGCTGTTCTTACGGTAAGCTTTCTTTCTGTGTATCCAACCTGCAATACTTGTCTGAACATTCTAACCTGCATTAATATCAACATCACTATTGGTATCTTACTAAAATCAGCTTATTAACGACGACACGAAGTCAAGACTTCGAATAAAATTGTTACTGAGACTTGGCTTAAAATCGAAACTCTGAGACTCATCTATGCAGGATAAAGTCCATGGAGATTCATACTAAGATTCCAATCTCAATTTTATCAAAAATTTGAGTCTCACTCCATAATTAGCTGTTTGAGAAACCAAAATTAGTAATTAGCAACATCCATCACAGAGGAAGATCATTGCCACGGCGTAGTTTTAGCTTAAAACATAGTACGTTTCCATCTAACAGCCTCTATAAGATCCTAAAATGCATTTTCTCATCATCGTGTTTATTTACACTCCACTACCGCTCTAATAAATCTGTAATGATGTAATCTAGAGACAAGAGATGCAGATAATGATGGCTGGTTTCTTTGAAATTGCAGAGCTGCGAGATGAAAGATACTTTCCCTGAGCTTGAAGTACTTGGCATGTTTGTAGCTTGTTTATGTCATGACCTGGATCATCGAGGGACAAACAACTCCTTTCAAGCAAAGTAAGTACACAAATTAATAATATAAGATATAGGTACATGTCTGTAGGGGCATTCCTCAAAAACCTTAAATAACGGTAGTTTTCTCTCCACTAATAGGAAAACTGCATTTTTATTACTGTTTACTTTTACACTTCGAATGCCCTTATAAAGCAAAGCTTTTGAAATAAAATACCAGAAACCCAATTTTCATGTTTCCTCTCTTAAGTGCGTATCTCGACTACCGCCTTTTGTTGCTATTATTGTCGCAAATTTAATTACATACTACACCACTCCTGACTCACGTCTGCAGTAAAGAATCTACAAATGTAGACTCACACGAGGTTTTTAATTAAGTAAGTTGTGCAGAAAAGAACCTTGTTTACCGTTTTCCACTGATTTTGAGAGTTCATGGGCACGAGATGAGGGTGGGTGATCAAAGATATTTGTTTGACGTTCGCAACACAGAAAAAGTGAAATGCATATAAAAAAAGTGTCCACCTCGCGTAATATCATGTTCGCGAGTGTTTCTGCAGACTGTATATTATTTGTCAGAACATCAGAGCGTTATGTAAACAGTTGTAGCAAATCTAAGTTGCAAAAAAAGTTAATGAAAATTTCATTACCATAAGTGCATGTAAGTCATTAACTACATGTTTGCTCACTACGCATTTTTTTGTGTGTGTGCAGGACTGGATCTGCTCTTGCGCTTTTATATGGAACTCAGAATACGATGGAACATCACCATTTCAACCATGCTGTTATGATAATCAACAGTGAGGTAAGAGAAAAACTTTGTCTTAAGCTGGTAATAATCATTGAGGAAAAACAAGCGGAGACAATTCACAAAGTCGTAGCACAAACATTACTGTAAGCATTATAACAACGAAAGTCCAAAAAACAGTAATACCAGCAATAATAAGATGAAAACAATTGGAAATTGTCATTTTCAAATGTCAGCTATTATACATTTTTAAGCCAAATAGGCCACGATGAAAGTGAATCGTTTCTTTTACAATATTTTCTGCAAAATGCCACTAAGAACTTTTCCCATAATGCAAATCCTCATAAACCTCCATTCCATAATAACATAGCTTCTGTGGTGGAAGTACTCCCACGCTTGTATAAAGTCTAAAGAAGAGAGAGGTATGATTACACATCTACAAACCTATACAGCTTTCACTCGAAGAAAGCAGATGAAGAGTTGTAATCACTTTCGTCTCGTGATCGTCATGGAGAAAAAGTTTGTCGACTAATAATGAAACCCCTATGCATTATGTATAAATAGTAGGTAGCATTTAAAGAAGCTCATTTCTACATCCGATCTCTTTTCCAATATTATTTTATTATTATTTTTCTTCATGCATGGTAATGGATGCTAAGAAAAGTCGGAGACTAAGAAATGTGTAGGTTTTCTCCAAAGAAATTGTTAGGGAAGCATTAATGTAGAAACCTATAAAGAAAGGTCGCAGTTGTCGTCGGGAGTCCTTGTAGAGTGACGTGTGGGATTGCTATCGATACCATTGACAAAATGTTACTCTAGTCATTGGTTTCCTGTTTGTAATCGTTATCTCTCCCATATATCTGATAAAATGTCTTGTAGCTTATTATCCTCTATATTTTGTATATTTTTCATGGTCTAAAAATTATAACACACAGGGTCACAACATCTTCTCTGGGCTGTCATCGGAAAATTATTCAAGAATCATGAACGTGCTGAAGGAGTGCATTCTCGCAACAGATCTGACCGTCTATTTCCAGTAAGCTTAACATAAATAATATTTTTATGTATTCTTCCTTCTATTTACTTTCCTACTCAGTATTACCATGAACAATTTATTTATGCGATCACATTACCATATTATTCATAAATACACATCTACCGACAGACTGCCTGCCCACACTAGAGCTCCATTTTTTTTTACATAATCGCTCATAACAACAAGCATCGCAGCAAAACAAAACTACCTAAACATAATCCTGCTTTTTTTATACCTTGCAAAATTGGAGTTATAAATGCTTGCATTAAATCCAACCTTACTACATAGAATGTATAAGTGTATATATTAAGTCGAAGCGGATAGACTATGTGTAGAAATTGTATTATGAAAATGATAAGTTCAGAGAGAGAGTGCATAATTCTTTCTGTGGAATCAATTGAAAAAAGATGAGAAATATGAGATGATAAAGTGAGAGGAAGGGCAGAGGAAGAAAAAAACAATAAATAAAAATAATATCTTGTGTTTTACTACTTTACTTAAACATCTTACTCTCCCATTTTTGCAACCAAAAATTGCAACGCAATTTCTACTTAAAAATCAATAGTTTCAGATAGAACAACTGGTCTAGATTTTTTTGCTACAGTTCGCCGAGTTGAATTACAAGCAAAGTTATACAAATTATTTATTTATTTATACATTTTCCAAGTAGTTATGATCGCTCGTTTGGATCCTCTCCCGAAATTTCCATAATATTTTGCGATTTTGAATAAAAAACCGTAAAGCATCTCTTTTTTCTTGTCTGGTATAACGGCAGCTCTTTTCCTTCGATAAATTTCTAGAGCAGGATCTCTCAAGTCGTCTCTTTTTTAATTATTATTATGAGTCCCGTCAACATTTGGAGTTTTACGGCATGACGTCTTTATATGCAAAGATTCATGCTTGCATGAAGTACGACTTTCAAATAGTTCTACTAAAATAATGATTTGAAAATAAAAATAGATAAACTGCACAACAAACTGCTTCATCATGTATTCATATCGAATCTTCCGCCTCACTGATTCCTTTTGTCATACCAACTTTTTCTTCTTCATGTGATGTGGCCTTTACTGTTTGCCTTTGAATATATTATTATCATTGAAGATCCGATGGCGTAAGAAACAAGAAGTGGGGCTGATGCTGATAAAACGGTTAAGTGGAGAGGAAAAGATGAAGAAAGAGAGGAGAATCTCTTGAAAAAAGTCTATAAAAATGCCATCCGTGTTTGTGTGTCTCTCCACAAATACTGTCTCCTAAGATTTTTCACGGAAATATCGAGTGATAAATAGACTGTCTGAGTGCGTCCTTCCAAGTTGATTTTTTTACATTTGTTAGAGAAACGGTTTAAGCTATAAAAAAGAAAACTGATTGAAAAGCGTTTTATCTGTGCTGACGTCGATAAACGACGATGACAACTTGGCGTCATCTTGGTGTATGATAAGAGTTATTTTTACAATTTTTAAAGACATTCAAATGTTGTTTTTTCAATGAATTATTATGACGATAAAAACGCTGTACGAAAATGCACGTTTTAATTTACCCTTTTCTTTTCGTTTGATGCAGGGTTGCTTTTCATTTGTCAAGTGCGCGTTTATGCTCTTTTTAGGTGACTAATAGCAATAATAATAACAAAAATATGGTTTTTGTATAGCAAACGAAGCAGATTTTTCCAACTGGTGGAAACTGGATCGTATAGCTGGGAAGATGACGGACAACGGGAAATACTTCGGAGCATGCTGATGACTGCATCCGATCTTGCTGCTTCTACTAAGCCATGGACCGTCCAGAGAAAGGTCGCGGAGTTGGTCACTGCTGAATTTTTTGCACAGGTAAAAATTAAGCTCGTGTGGAATTTGAATGAATAAGTGAATCTTGACTGGGAAATGGTAAAAAATATTAGATAATATCTTCTCGCCAAAATATACTTAATATGAATTTCATTTTGGTTTGTGAACAGGGTGACCAAGAAAGGCAACAGTTTCAAATCACCCCACCAGCATCAATGGATCGAGAACGAGAGCATGAGCTGCCTCTACTCCAGTTCCGGTGGATACATGACATTTGTCTGCCTCTTTATCAGGTTTGTACTACTTATTCATTCTGTTTTGCTGTTGGAAATTTAAAATGCAGACCAACTTAGCCTCATTATGGTTGAACCTTGCGATCGATTTTCTGGGGGACTGTCAAGTGTATGTATACGTGCACCTGTTCCTGCCAATTTTCTCTGTTTTTTCATGTTTTCCTTTTTCCTCCTCGTAGAAACCTTTCAATGCTATATTTTTCAAGGAGAGAGAAACCCCTGCTTTGATTTTCCTTTTGAAAAATATCCACCCGTATTGGCTTATCTATTTTTAAAGAAATTCGGTCCGATAAAAGTTTGAAATTATATTTAGCATGGGCATTAGTTCCGACAAATAGCTCACGTGTGTCTATTGAACTTCATTTCCCCGTAATCTCTGCAGGCCATAGATCCACTTTCCTGGCTACATTACAACCTTCAACATGAATTCATCTATTATATGATCCCTTTCAAATCAATTCAATTAGCCTTGAATAACTTCTCCTCATAATAGCAGCATCAACAACAAAACAAGCTTTAATCGTTTCCTTCATAGAAGCTTTCGATGTTTTCCTCAGATTTTATTAATAGATTTGTCCCCTTTTGAACACGTTTTTTTCGTACGGTTAGATGTTTTTATAGTTAGGTAATTAAATGTGTGTAGTGTAGAGTAGCACTGGTTAGTTGAAATTCAATGTTTAATAGGTTTGTAGAGTTGAGAAAGTTCGATAATTAAGGATCGTTTATTTAAATTTTTGTGTACAGTCCCTTGCTGAAATGAATCCAAGATTTGATGTAATGCGGGAGGGAGCCAAGGCAAACATGGAGGAATGGAGGGTTCTTGCCGAGAGTGTGACTGGAATATCAGCGGAAACATTATGTGAGCAGGAAAAAGGAGCAAATGGTGACCCAACAAAAGCGGTATGCTCAGTAACTGTGACAGCGCCCGACCCGGAACCTTGTATCGCTGCTGACCAAGAGGAGGAGAAGGTGGAGGTGGACCAAAATAAAGAGGATGACGAAGGCGAACAAGGTACCCAAGTGTAAACTAGTTTGCGCTTTTTCTGTGGAGTGATAGTCACGTGTAATCATGTCATCATTTTTCTCTAAAAAAAACCTTCACTTAAGGAAGAAAACTACACTAAATTAAGTACATTATGTAAATATGTAAATAATAGCAATTGCTAAAAGCGAATATGTTTACCATTTTGAAATTCCATTTTAAAGGAACATTTAGCATTGGCGTATTCGGTATTTTACTCCGTCTCTAGATGTCACATAGTTGCTATGTACAGAGCATACTATAGTAATTGAGTTAGGTTACAAACTTAAGTTTAAATTCTAATTACATATAAAAGGTTTTCAGTAGCCATATTTACTTTTTATATAAGTTATTTAAGGTAAGATAACCAAGTATTTTTGCCATTGAATAGGAATTCTTACGGAAGGTTCAGTCTGTTGACAATGTATAATTTATGTATTGAGAGTAAGACATCTTAACTTTTAGTATGTTTATATGTTCATGAGAAGAGGTACATTTTTAGAGAGGCAGGTAATTTTTGACCCTGCATAATGCGGACTTTTCCCCGCGTTTTCAATTTTCTCTCCAAATCATGAGATCATGTACGGATTTCTGCGCGCGCGCAAAATCATGCGTTTT
>JAQIXX010004907.1:0-15094 GCA_034700605.1 Willowsia nigromaculata
CAAATCACCATGAAAAGTTTGGGGTCAATCTGAGGGGGGTCGTGATATTGCATTCCTATCTGGTATATAGTAACACTTTATGGTTAATTTAATATGCCTGAAATCGCATGAATTTAATGGCAATGCTGACGAAATGCTTATCTTGTTGGATAACTAACTATTCCAGAAATGGTTAAGTTTAAATTACTGCTTCTCTGACAAAAAGACTATAAATGTCTTAAAACGTAGAAATTCATGTATGCATTGGAATATTCCGTGATTTATTTTTATCTTCCTCGGGAATTAAATCAGTTATGAAAATATTAATTTCTGCGCGTTATAATACTTCCTATAAATTAATTTCTTTCTATAGTGTTTTATAAACAAACATGACCTTAATTTTTGATGCAAGCTTATTAGCTCATACAAGAAATACAGCAAATTGTATTTTTGGTCTCATTTTCTAGGAATTGAAATTACTATGAGAGCTCAAGTGGGTCTGGAGTAAACGAAAATTATATAGTCCCGTATATAGATAAAAAATAGATAATTTATGCAAATAAACCTTTAATTTGGGGATGATCAAAGCAAATGCAAATATTAGCAGATTAGCTCAAATGCAACAAAATTAATTGCCCTTGACAATCAAATAATTAGTCAGGTTGGATACACCTAAAAGATTACCTATTTATTAGAAAATACATGACACACTCAAGAAGCAAATAATGTACAAAAGTTAGTAAATTTTAAAATTATGCATCTTTTTCACTATTTTTTAAGCCAGAACTTGCATTTTTTGTGATTCGGACACCTTTTCGTCATGCCATTTAGCACAACAGAATTCAAATGATGGAAAAATTGAGATGAGAAATACTCTCGTATCCTTCCTAAAACTTACTCCACGATAGTAATAAATGGGAAGATTTACCGCAGAATTCACAACAAATGACAGAAGCAGGGTCATGTAAACTTCTTTGTGTAGAATTGAGTAAAAGACAAGACTCACATTATCAATGACTGGAACAATATTACAAATGAATAAAATCATAACCACTGGCATAAACATTCGAATTGCACGGATGTCTCTTTTCTTCTTAATATTTAGCTCCGTTCGTCGGCCAGAAAACCGTATTATCTAGACAAAACAATTTGTAATATAGTAATATCTCTTAAGCTTAAATACTTTTTTGGTACATTTTTAACATCTAAATTTTAGGTGTACACTTACACGAATACAAATTAAGCCGTTTAGTAAAAGTAATAATGGTAATGGTGCCCAAAAGTCGATACGATCAAAAAACATGCCCATGTCCATATACCAGAACTTCTGCAAATTTGTTGCCATAATTAGATAGTCAAGATCTTTCGCTGATTCTATATTTCTTCCAATAACATTTTCTCCAATGTAATGACTTGTGTAACGTGGAATTGCCAGCCCAAATGAAAAAATAAGCACGCCCAAAGTCATAAAACACGATCGTTTTGCAGAAAACCAATTTTTGGTTTTTAAGGGAAAAGATATAATCATATATCTTTCGAATGTGATCAAAACAGTTTGAAATGAAGATGCAGATTTCCCAAATATTGCAGATTGTGTACCCAGCCAAAACAAGTACATTGTTATAACTCCTCGGTCCCAGTTTTCTATGCAAAATTTCCTATACAATAGTCTCAATATGTTTCAGAAGTTTTCAATATCCGACAACGTATGTTAACTTACGAAAAAACATGATAGCTGACATGGCAGCGAAAACGGATGTGACACTAGTGACAAAATCAAATCCAGCAAGTCCAATAAGCATTGCATCAAATCCTTTTAATGAGCCTCGGCATTTTAAAACCACCATGATGAAAATATTTCCTAATGCACCAAAGAATCCAATTAATATTGTCAGAATTCCAATAATGAAACAGGTAACGTGACCTAAAGATGCATGTGCATTTGAGTCTTCCCCTCCCCAGTTAAGTACTGTGAATACAAAGGACAGAATATGCACTCAGTTTTATTGAATATTGAGCAATCCAAACCACCATCTGGAAAGTTTAGCAGAATGCATGCTGTTAGTGGTAAATTTGTTATGTTTTTGGTCACATGAAACTTCTTCCTTTTGAAAAGGTTTTCAAGCTTTTTTCCTAAATCTTCAAAACCTAAAGAGAATAAAACTTATATTTTAACAGGAAACTCTTAATATATATTTGCATGTACTATAGTCAATTGGCAACGAACAATGGCTGTGCGTAAGGCCAGAGGTAATCAGTATTTCAGTATGACATAATATGTAATATTTTATATCTTTATGAAATAAAATTTCCTCGTATAATGGTTATTGCTACCAAAGCGCTAGTTTACTATGAAATGAGAATGAATTCGCTTGTACCAAGAATAAAGTGAATTCAAATGTTCTGCTAGCTTTCCAGGCTTACAAACTTGGTTTGTGGTGCATGATGATATATTCGATGAATTTGGAATAATCATTTAATTATCATTAATTATTTAATGCATGTGATATTCTTCTCTTTTATGTACAAGCGATATTCTACTCTTTTAAAGCAGTAAGTTACGATAAAGGATGGACTAAAAGAACTTTCGGAAATGCAATTCATAAGTGAGTAAGCAAAAGTTATACAAAAATACAGACCACCTATGAGTGGCAAGAATATTTGAGAAATGTCATAAAAATTTTCTGGAAATTGATGGAAAGAAACGGTTAAAGAGGGGAAAGTTTTAGAGAGGATGTTTTGTATTCCAAGTGTTTGTCGCCCAAACTGTCTTTTGATTACATTCACTGTATTACTGAAAGACATTGTCAAATTAATGTACTGTTCAAACGAAATGTTGGTTTGGTCTGATCATTAGACTTCGCCTTCCCTTGTGTAAAATGGGTTAAATGACATTAGACTTTACGATAAGTACTTTGAGCCACTTCATAAGTGGCTCAAAATAATTCTCATTGTGCAATATTTATACCTACCGCTTTGGTGCTTTTAAAACTTTTCGGCACGTAGTATAGCTTAATTGTGGAGAGACATTCATTCTTCATGAATTCTCATTTTTACTAGAGGATGTGTATGACATCTGCGTTAATTCCATGTTCTTTTGTATATACATTTTCAAATCCTCATCATAAGTTCTAAAATTGTATTTGTACTATTAAATGCAGATAAGAATGGAATGAATGGAATAGTTTTAGTTTTATCGTCGACTTCCATACAATATTTCTAGGAATGAATGTAAAACATAACTTATTTAATACTCATGATAGACAGCAAGTTCCTTCCCCAGTGCAGTCAGACAAGATTTGTAATAAGTCCCTGGGTGGTAAATTAAAACTAAAAAGGTACAGAAAATTTTGTTTGTGAAAAACTCAAGTTGAGTATAACAATGAAGCATTCATGGGACGATTCAATAATAATGGCTCCAGCTCGTATTATGTGTAAAAAATTAAAGTTGGATTACATGGCGCATTGCATGCCACACATTTTACCTTCCTTTTGAATATTTTAGGTCCCTTACTTTTTAATCCTTTTACTAAAAAATCGGCTTAAAAATTTGAACTTAAAAATGAGCTTCACATTTCCATATTATTGTGCTGCCTAAAACACAACTAGTTACACATGCATAGAATGCATGCATTGCATACCCATTCTACAACCCTTTAGGTCCATATGTAAATATGAAAGGCGCCACACTTTAGGTACTTAAGATCTCGTATCCCTTGCTTTAAAAGATTAAAGCAATGTGAAATTTCTGTTTTTCTGTAAAATATACGCATTTATAAAATAACTAGCAACCTTAAGATAGTTTCAAAAAGTTGTGTCGATGGGTATATAAACCGAAAGAAAATTTGAACGGTTATCATACTACTTTCAAGTTTCTCCCAAACAACATCTAATTTTCGTCTGTTGCTCGAATCGTTTGATTTTAATCATCAATCATGAATCCTCTCGCCGTTTTTTCCATTGCTCTCGTACTCGCTGCCTCCGTTCATGGAGGAACTCACCGTTTGGCGAGACAAACCGGATGGGGTACTCCACCAGCTGCTGGATGGGGTGCAGGTAATTTAGTTTGAATATTTTCTTCATTTACCCCCATATACACAAATGTTTTAAAAACTAAATAATGATCTTTTATTTATTTGATTTGTTTGAAACAGGTGGAACCACAATCAATGAGGAAGGTGCGTCTGAGGCTGTCGGGGCCGGAGGCGCGATTGCTGAGCACGACTCTGTCATCTCTGTTGTTGGAAGTCCAGAAGTCCCTGCCCTTACCTCTCTCTACACCGGAAGTAGTGTCGGTTTGGATCAATATGCCCAAAACTACCAACAGAGTCAGATCAACGCAGATGGATCCTCCGCTGCCTACCAAGGAAACTCTGCTTCCAACAGTGGATACGCTTCCGATTTCCTTGGAGGTGACGCTCAAGGATTGAACGTTGATGTTCAAAGCAACGGCTGGTCTGCGGTGGAGGGTGAAGGCTCTGTTGGACAAGTTGATGTTCTCAACCACCAGGGACCTGTCATCCCACCTCCTGCGGGTGGATGGCGTAAACCTTAAATTTGTTAGGTTGCTGGCAAGTTGGTATTTTAGTTGAATGTGTTCTCGTGGAGTTTTTAGCAGATTGCGTTTATTTTTGTTCAAATAAAATCTTACAAAATTATAAATTTGATTATTAAGTCTGATGTCATATATTTCGTTACAACATTTGGCAAAATTGTGAAATACTTTAATGCATGCTGTTGCTCATTTCATATAAACATATAGTCTCATCTACTCACTTTGGGGTAACTTGAATCATTAATGAAATACAGTATTTTGTAGCATCTGAAAGCATTCTCATGTGCAAATACTAATTTCAAATCTTAACTAGTCATAATCCTCAGCAGTTCCTATAATTTACTCTTTGTGATAATAGGCGCATATTTTCATTAAGCCCTTAATGGAATATACAACGATATTTTTACTTATTGTTTTGAATTTGCAGTCAGATGAAAAAAACTTTAGAAACCGATAAATAAAACATTTGTAAAGAGAATTTCAGTTCCAGTTCTAGGCTTAGTAATTTTGACATTCATTTGAGTGAAATTTTTTCATGCATTTCACTAAATCATATGCAGTAAATGTAGTAGTGAGTTATATTCTATACTCAAACTCACACATCCATCAATCTTTACGTATTATTTGAATCGCAAATTGAAATGAGTGTGAAAGAGAAATATGTGAAGAGAAAAATAGACAATTTCTATCTGTAATTATCGTGTCGTATCTCTAACTCAAACATATCTACGAACCGCTACAACACAATGTTAACAACTTTTGTTTTTTTATCAAAATATTTACATAAAAATCCTACATTTCTGTCCAATTAAATTTTAGACAAGCAGTGTTTAACATGTTCATCTTGTCATATTATTGCAAAAAAATGAAGAGTGATGGTTCAATAATTTAATCCCTAATGGGCTGACAGTCAACCACATACCCTTGAAATTAAGCATACAGAAGCTAGCAGCAAAATTGAAAAATATTTCTCTTTGTTTTTGCTGTAGAAAACACTTGCATAATGTGATATTAATATGCTCTCATGTCGTAAGCTTTCGTAAGATTTTAAATTACTGTGGACAAAAACGTATTCAGGGGTATTGGTGAGTTTCTAGTTCAACTTACTTATCTTAAGAAACTCATTTAAAATGCACTGTTTCCTTACACCAAGTTAAGTGACTCCTGCACACTTGTTAGAGAATTTTTGCTACCTCTGATGGTTATAACTACTTTATATGACTTGATGGTTTATAAAATTTTCAGATACCCTTTTGCCTTTTTTATATGGTAATCACAACAATTTTTATAAGGCGCTTAGCACTTAATGTAGGTATGGACGATTTTCCAGTCATAATTTTCAAGTTGGATTGCCACTGAATGCTAAACTTATTATTTATTCTTGTTTCAATTAACATAAATCTTGCAAAATGATTATTATAATAAAAGGTATGTAAGACACTTATTTTAACTATGTCACGAATAACGCCTTTTGTCGGAGACGTTCAAAGCTTTATGTAAGTAAAAAAGCATGAAAAAACGAATTTCAAGTAAATGCTTCGTGCACAGAACCGCTGAAATCATGGTCACTTACCATTTTTCGAAATAATGCTGAAAAATTGTTACGAACAATGACTGTAAGATCGTGGGAGACTCACGTAACTCACGGGGACTATGAAATTTATTGCAAAGAGAAAGGAGAAATGTGGAATACCCAATTTTCTCTACTAGTTGTCAGGTGGATTTGAATCCTCAGCGTTTAACTATTTATACCATTTTCCGTACATTATGATAATGGTATGTCACTTATGTAGTTATCTTTTTTCTTTCCTTTTCACTCAAATTAGATATTACGCAACCTTTCTGGAACATTTTGGTAGCTAACTCATTATTACAAAAAAACATTCTATGTATTTGAAGTTGCGTCTACATCAAAAGTTCTTTTAATTTATTTGTTGTTAGGTGGGATGATATGATAAATCTCATGTAGCTCAAAGCAAGGATCAAAGAGAGATATAAGGATCATAGAGAAGTCATAGTATTGCAAAGGAACAAATTGTTGATTTTTGAAAATTTTGTCATGATTTTTAAAGATTTTGCTAAAATTGAGTACTTAACATGACCTTCGTCAGTATAGTTAACGAAGAAAAGAAGTACTTTTTGAAAGTGTGACACGCAGAAGTTTTTAGGAAATATTTAGTGCGTAGAACTTTATTAACTAACAACAAAACAAACAAACTGAACACATTTTGTAAAGCTCAAATATTAACCAAAGAATACCATTCACTAGGTTCTGACACGCCATATTTAGAAGAGTAAAATTTTATAAAACTTTTAGGTACAAGAAATTATATTGTTTTTCTCAATCAATCCTTCTTGGTTTATGGAAGCATCGGCGCTAAATGCTTTTAGGTTAAATTATTCTCTCACGACAAATGTACAGTTATAAGAGAAATGTATACTTGCTTTATAGAAGAAATGTTTGTCAATGCATTTTAATCGTTTAAGCATCATTAAAGCTAGTGATCGAAAATTGAAACGACTCTCTGTTTTGGTTTCAAAATGACAGCAATTGTCAGTACCTGAATGTCACATCCTTCTGTCATTTTGGCTTTATTCTCTCACACAATCGGAGTCCTGAACAACATAATTATTATTAATACTAGCCAATCCATCTAAAAATTATCATCATAAACAGTTCTGACTTTTCAATATCAAATCTATTTCTCCTGGTGACCTCAGTGTACAATCTGCACCAATCTATACAACATGGTGGAACATTTCACAAACTTTCAAAGACGCATGTGGTTTGTCCTAGCCCATGTTGGGGTTTGTCGCTATTTTGTAAGTGTGACCCCAAAAGGCAAATATGTCATTTGTAAAGCCAAATTTGGAACCATCCTATTTTGGGTCCTATGGACAAACAATATATTTAAGTTGATCTACGAAATATTGACATATCATGGAGTTCTTGGAGTGGAAGTTCACTTTCTTGATCAAATGGGCATCTGGGACTGGCTGTTGGTGTATGGGAACGTATTCTTTGAAAACCTTATTTGGTTCTTCAAATATCCCATGTATGAAAATCTATACAGACAATGGGAACTTCAGGAGGAAATATACCGGAAATTGGGAAGACCGGAACATGTTGCAAGAAAAATTACCAAAACAGATAAAATCAATTTGGCAGTATATGGGTAAGCTTTCTATCAATTTAAAATTCTCTACAAAATAGTAAATCTTAGACTTACATTTTTTTCACATTTCCTCACCAGAGGTGTTTGTGTTGTCGGAACATTTGCTTTATCAGTCCAGTTTTTCGTTGCTCCAAAATATGCTCTAAACACCTATGCTATTATTCCTGGTGACACTCCGCTTCTCCGCATCATTTTCTGCATTCATGAAACGATGTTCATGTTTCCTGCATATGTTTATCAAGCGTTTACGATGGTCCTTGCTGAATCCTACTCTGTGAGCTATCAGCATATCTTGGAGGAAATGAACAAATGTTTGGGATACTTAATTGCTCAAGGAAAACGGCCATCAAAGTCGAAATCAAATTCCAAAACCTCCCCATCTCAAATTGAGACGTGTGTTGATCCTGAAGTCATAGTTCCTGGGACAGAATACAATATAAAAACTCTGTTGGATGACTACAAGAAAATTATGATCTCTGCAGAATTTCATAACCAATGGATCGGCAAGATAATCGGCGGTGCACATGGTCTCAACAATTGTCAGTTTGTCTCTGATGTTTTCATAATGATCCAGCTTTTGAAAGAGGCAGAAACAGACTATTTGGGCGTCTTTTTCTACATCATGGATGCGTCTTTCGGAATGATTATGTTATTTCGGATGTTGATCATTTTGTCACGGCTGTACCCACAAGCAGAGGAATTCGTTCAAGGAATTAAGACATATGCTGGAATGAATACTCCGTTGAGAAAAGAGCTTGTCAAGGTCATTCCAACGCTGCGCATTGTCTCAGCAAAGATTGGTGGATTCACGGTGACGCCTGAGAGTGTGCCTTTGGGAGTTCATATGTTGATCAATTGGTACATTTGTGCAGGTCGGAGATTGAAAATTTTGTAATGAATATATTTATTATGAAGAGTTATGTAACATAAGCCAACTAGGTAATTTTTCTTTACTCTTTGCAGCAATGTGGCAACGTCCAACTGATCCGTCCAGAAGGACCTAGATGTATACAAAGTCTGTTCTTGGAAACAAATGTGGAATACAATGCATGATTTGTGATAAACTCATTTAAAATACATTAAGGCTTTATTTTACTGCTATTCATAGCTGTATGCTTAACACTGAATGCACAATGAGAAAGGAAAATAATTCTTGACAAACAAGTAGTAACATAAATTTGTTGTAGTTGTAGACTTATGAGCTTAATAAAGACTTCTTGAGTTTAGGTAAAAGCACTATATAAAATACATATTTGGTCTGAAAATCTCTTTTCATCTTCTACTTTACAATACACTTTGAAAAAATGTTTATACAAAAACTTGAAAATTTAAAGTACTTTATTAAAAGTAGACTAGTTTTTGCATCCAAGTTCCGTGCATCCGTTTTGCATCCGTGCAAGTTGAAGTTCTGGGTTAGGACTTTTCAAAATTATACATACTTTTATCCATGAAAATACTAATGATAAAATGATTCGTCCCAAGGAGAAAGCAGAAGTTGTAGGCCTTGTTATTTTGTTCAATGCTACTTTTTCTTCATGAAATATATTATGTTATTCAGAAACTACGCTTATTTTTCTTTATTTTGATCCATGTTTGGTACTACTGTTAAAACTGGAAGTACCTTTTACCGGATTGGAAAGTAATAGAAAATTTAATTAGCATTAGTCAGTCTAGTTCAGTCTTTACAAGTTGTTTATTAATAAATCTTGTATCGTGCCTATCCCAACTCGGCTCGTTTTTTGCTTTATAAACCACGCTGGACTTCAACGAAAACTTTATGTTGTTGCTAGCTTAAAACGTGAGAAACATGCCATAAAACAGATATCGACGCTACTACTAACAATTTATCCATACCTGAAACTTCCACAAACGTAAATAAATAAATAAAACATTAGTTTGTGTCAATATTTGAACAGGATTCCGTAGTATTAACTTTTACCGTCATTTCGAGACCACCATTTTATTATTTTAATATAAACTTGGGATCACGGCTAACAGGATTATGAATTTACTCATTGAATTCGTACATTTGAAAACATTTTTCAATACATATAATAAATACAGTTAAAGAAAGAATAAGGTGAATCAATCTATTAAACTATAGAGAGGTAAAACACCAACCACAATGTTGGCTACGACTTACGGATTTATGAAAAAGGAGACACATTTGTGTCATCTTTATCAGCATGTACCTGTAAACTTTCACTTTATACGACTTGCATGAAATCTTGGGAAGGAATCGTGTCGCCGTTTTAGATTCGTACTCTATATTAATGGGTAGGATGCTTGTAAATTAGTCCATGCGATGAGCGAACATTGCTCCTTGGCTTCGAGTTAAATAATAAGACAATATTGCAGTCAAGTCAACTATACTTTAAAATCAATATATTACACAACAAAATCTTAGAAACATTTAATTCACACAATGATCTTTAAATACAAGTACTTAATCTTTTCCCTGCACTTATAAAATTTTGCTCAACTATTTCAGGTCAGAAATATAAATCAGCTAAGAAATTGTGTAATTTAATGCCTATATAATTTAGGCGATGAGAATACCTGGAAAACCTTGCTAAGATTTTATCACAATTTTGCTTACTTGATCGTGTTCTGTAGACCAATACTGAGTTAACAAATTATGAAAGATAAGCTCCAATTTCTATATTTAGTAGTTGTAAATTTTAATTCGTCAGTCATACAGAATTAGATCATGATGTCAATCAATCAATTGCAAGGGAATACATTGGGGTGGTGGCTAATTTGTAGATACAAGCAACCACACACGTGCCTTTTTCTTTCAAGTCATGTGGTGCCACTGTGAATAGAAATTAGGCATTAGCCACGCCACATGATATCAATAAAATTGTCAAAGTGAAAAAAACCGACACCATTACATAATCAAGTAAGCCGATAGAAATAACGATTGAAATTCCATTTATCTGGATATGACTAACCCAAAAATTTCAAAAATATTCGCGTTTCTTAATTAATAGTTTTACCTTAGGCTGATTAAATGGTCAAAGCTGTGAAATGAGGACAGAAACAATATAAATTCAAAAAGGATTGGCAAGGAGACTGCATTCACTTCTATTGGCGAAGAAATAAAAAATTTGTTACGTGACTTCTTCTCCTACAAAACACCTTAGTAAAATCAATGAGAATCCTCATCTAAATTTTCCGCAAACTTCCAAAATTGAGAAATCATTTTATAGTGACGAGAAGTGAGTTCTCATTTGGAGCATTTAGTTTGCTGGTTATACAAATTGGACATGGGAAAACCAAAATATCCTACGTTTCTTTGTGGCTTCATTGTAAATTTAATTAGTTTTGCTACTTGCTTTCACCTAGTTGATCGTTCCCCTGTGATAAATAAATTATCTAAAAGTTTACAAGATTTAATCCCACCTATACTATACAATGATTGTACTATTGTCTTCATATCTGAACGAGAAAACCATGGAGAAATTTTGAACACAGAACTTCCTGGTTCTTTCCCTCATTCAATAAAAATTATTATTCTCTACAATTCTAGTGAGTATTTACCTACCAGCAATAAATCTAACAAGCCAGCCACACTTTTCGTTAGAAAGCGATTATGTAAAGTTGCTTTAGTACAAGCCCCTCGAAAACATGCCATTATTTTTACCCCCGGAAACATTTTATACGCGCAGTTTGAGAAACACAAATCCTTTCTGAGCATGACGCAAGACTACTTTATAGTCTATTCAATTAACAACCCAGCTATTATCGACGAATTATTAAGTCATGGATCGACGTGTCTGAATGTAAAAAACAAAATCGGAGTTAAATTCATAATAAAAGGTAGGTCAGAGCAAATTTATGTAAGCTACACATGGGCATGTGTGTTTTGTAATTCTGACAACAGACTTGTACATTCACGTGCAAATCAGCTTATAAATGCTTTTCCGGATATGTTGCAAAACTTTCACGGAAAACAATTTCGTATTAGTACCATCCAATCAACAAAAGTTATGATTGAAATCCGGAAAGATTCTAGCGGGAAGTGGCATGCTGTACGTGGCGTAACAAAATTTTGCATTGAGCATCTCATGCACAAGTTCAATTTTACAGATGATTACCAGCCTGCTGGTAAAGGGGGTGGTCCAGGAATTCTTCTACCAAACAGTACATGGCTTGGAGAAACCGGAGATATTTATGAAGGAAATGCGGATTTAGGTGTGCTCATATTCAACACATTTCTACGCAATCAGTACGTCAGTTTCTCGGTTCCTGTGAAATACGTAAATGTCGTGTTTTTAACTGGATTGCCTCAACGTGACTACTCATGGCAATCAATTTACTGGCCATTAGAGCCTCGTGCATGGTATCTTGTTATTGCGTTCAGTTTTTTGACATTTTTTACTCTCAGAATGTTCTTATTTGTACATAGTGTACAATTGAAAGAATGCAATCATAAAGTCGCCATTTATCTATTTGCCACTCTAATGGGACAAGATGGAAAAGAAACGGATAGAAAACATTCAACCAGGCTATTAGTTTCATTTTGGATGATATTTGGGATTTTGATTGTGACCGCATATTGCTCCAAGTTAGTGGGACTATTGACATTTCCTGTCCTGGATGAAAAACCAAATACATGGAAAGCCTTAGGGGAAACCTCCTCGAAAAAGTATCAAATTACCCTGAACTATAACAAAGGGGCTGTGTACACACTCTTTAAAACTACAACTAGTCCTACATTACTAAAAATATTACCGAGAATTAACTTGCAACGTGATCCCATCAAGTGTCTTAAGGACTCAATTGAATCCTCCAAGCATGTTTGCATTTGTATTGACTTAATTCTTGATTACATTGTGAAACGTAACTTGAGTGATAAGAGTGGCAGTGTACCAATGGTTACTGCACCAGATAAGCTCAACTTTTACACGATGGCTCTTGTAGCTAAAAAAGGAGCAATATTTCTTGACAAATTCGACTCCGTATTGGTCATTGGTGCTGCTATGGGGCTACCTGATAAATGGAGTAGGTTAGATGACGAAGTAATTCGGAAAGAGAGAAGGGAATGGGAAATGTCTGAAGGGAAAATTGAAGTGGTTTATGAAAAACAGGATGGAAGTAGCTCTTTGAAAATGCAGAATTATATAGGACCATTCTACTTTCTTATTGTTGGTTATATCATAACATGTATAGTTTTCATTAAGGAATTGACTGCCAAAATAAACTTGTCACAGTAGCCGATAGAGATAAGACCTTCGTTCAAAGCAGTTTTGTTCGTGCTCTGGCATTAATGAGAATAGTAAATGGAGAACCAGACTTTTCTGTGAGAAGAATATCGTAGGACACATCAGGCAATCATCATTCCTTTTGCTGTTGTAACCGGTCAATGAAAATCTGAGAATCTTTCTCTGTGTAAAAAATTCGTATTACTAATATTGCATTTTTGTTTACGTACATGTGTACCTAAGAAAGCTTATGAACTGCCAAAATAGATTTTTTGCATATGCGATATGGTATCACTGAAACTCATCTCTACAAATTTGTTACGCTTGATATTAGCTTGGTGACCAGAAACCATTATTTCTTTTAATGTGTTGATACAAGTCAACTACCTCAGCATTAAGTATAAAGCTATACGATAATAATATGGAAGTTAAATCCTTATAGATGCTTAAACGTCTTGAACAAAGCTAATTGAATATTCCCAGCTGGTGAATGCTTAAGCGTGAAAAATTGCAATATAAGAAGAGCTTAAGAGCTTTTACCTATATACTGCTCTTGTTATGGCTGTATAGGCTATTCAGGATGAAATATAATTTTATGACCACTTGTAGCATTCGCGAAAATATGCGAAGGGGAAATACTGACGCTCAAGAAAGCTATGTACATGCTCAGCATTCAGACAGGACAAAAGCAATAAACAGTAATGTACAATGCAAGATGAAATACAAGCGAATATTTTATTAGGATGTAAAATTTTGGAGTTTTGGGCAGCTATGTGTCATCTTCCTGCTTACACTTACGAAGATCAGTGCTGTGAGTTATACACTTGTAGACGAGTACTCTGTTTTTTCTATACATTTTTAGATAAATCAATTATTTAGATAAATATTTGCGATAATGGAGGCCTCTACTACTTTAATTTGTGGAATATCTAAACCCAGACTAATGAATGGAGATAAATGCATATTTTGCATGAGGAAAGTGTGCACCAACAAAAAGGAAATTTGGACATCAAGAATCCTTACCTCATCAATTGCATTCGGTGATTCTCCTTGTGATCTTTTACTAGTCGTTCCAAAAGCTGTGGTTGGTCCAAATTTTCTTTCAATTTTGAATCTCGTATGGCCATATATTCAGAACAAAGAGGAAGAAGGTAACGGTGGAAATATCAGTTTTGAGGAAATCCTAAGAGAAAACCGGAAGTGCTCGGGGGACTTCTCGGGAGAGCCAAAAACCACATTTTCTTCACTTCCAACACTCTGTCAACTTTGTGCAGATAAAGTGCAACAAGTTGACGTTTTTATGGAGGGAGTGAGATCTCAGATGAAAGTGCTTCGAAATTTACTCAAAGATTCAAGAAAGGGAGGAGAGTATTCTTGGCGTGAATGTGGGCGTGACTGGATTTCATGGACGCGGGAAGAAAAAACTACTATCCACAAAAATATCAGTAAGAGAACAAAAATTTTAACTAAAGTCCCTGGAAGCCAATTGAATCTGGAAGGAGGTACGTAAAATATATATATTGTAGCATAACAACTTCTTTTTATTTGGTCTAGATTAAAATTTTAAATGAAATTTGCGTTTAATGCCTGTAGATTATACTTACATATACCCTAGCAATGACTTGGGTGACGCATCACCAGACTCCGATTCCACTTCAGTTATTTCTGAGGGGTTAATTGACTCCGAAATTCATATGCTGGAGTATGATGCCAATCCTATCAGTCCTAAGTCTTCCGGGACAGTAGAAATTCTATCAGGTATTGAGAAAATGTAATATTCAAAAAATGAAAAATCAGAATCCTTGGCTTACAAGTGAAATGCAAATATAGCTGGAACACGAAATTATGTATATAAATATTTGGAATGATTTAGTAATAACTGAAAACCATATTTAATTGATGTTTTATGAAATTTAGATGAAGATGAGAGCAATAACGGTATTAGAATCTACGCTGCACATACTCCAGATTATGTAGATTCTGAAAACCATGATGAAGGCCAAACAAATCAAAGTACTGAAGGTCAAAGTGTCTTCGGGAAAAATTTCCATCTGGATAGTCGCGTCGTTACGGAGCCCACACAAAGCAATAATTTAGTTGACTTAAAACGGAAGGCTGTTGCTCTTGAAAACGTAGTGGAATGTCCAGTTCCAGGTTGTTGCGAAAAAGATAAGGTC
>JAQIXX010004908.1:0-15093 GCA_034700605.1 Willowsia nigromaculata
CTAGGATGACTTTTATACCCAGAAAGCGCTTGATCGAATTCAAAGGTTTGTATTTTCCGCTACCTTTAACCTAGAGAGATGCTGCATACACCAATCGAAAGGAAATTTTTGTTCTTTCAGATGCACACAAAGCTTCATTTCCCCCAAAAAATTACTTGTAAGGTATTGAGATGTTGTACTTTTTCACTTGTGAGGTATTGAGATGTTCTGCTTTTTCACTTGTAATGTTTGGGGTGTCTAGAGCCAATTTTAATTTACTTAAATATTACAATGCTTAATACGTTGAATCAGTCACAAAAAAATTAAATATTTATTATCGATTTCGTTTCATATTAAGCTACGTACATACCTCCTGCTACAAATTTTTCTCTTACAACAAAACTTTAACTACATCCTCAAGTCAAATACAAAAAGTATGTTCAGGTACATGGGTAATTTATAAATCAATATGCAAATGTATTATAAAAGTATACAATCTTAAGTGGTAGCATAACGTTAGTACGTAAATATTTTATTTTAAACTTTTTAAAGCAAGACTTGAGTTTGCGAGCCCTCAGATAAAGACAAAGATCCTGCTCTAATTAGTTCGCATGTGGTGCATTTTCTCATAGTAACCAAGCATTTCATCCGACGCTTTTCACATTCCTTCGTACAATCGTTTGTATCATTCCGCGATTTTTTTAGTAATTTTACGTGATGAGTCTCCCTACAAATCCACAAATAAAATTTTCAAATATTAATATTGGTTTAATCAAAACGACAAGGTTTAATTTTGTGTAGCACACCTCATCGTGTTTTTGGGTAAACTTGAATTTCCACAAAACCTCATAAAGATTTTTTCGTGCTACACAAATCTTGTTTTGAGAAATTCATTAAAAGCATCAAGGATCTCAAGAAATATGTATTCTCTAACCTGATTTTCTCCCCAACTGTATTTAAAGCACGTGCATGTCTTGCATCAAATGCCAGGTGCTTTCTCTCATACCACCATTGAAGGCCCGAATTCAAACAAAATATTCGGAAAAAGGATTTCCTAAATTTCTCACTAATGGCTGTATACAGAATAAAATTGCATTCAGCATTTATGGCAGTCAGTAAATTGAACAAGTTCCCTAGTCCAAGTAGCACGTTTTCCTCGACAGAATCTTTAAGTGGAGTATGCACAGACGTGTAGATGAGAATAGCTGCAGTTGGAAGTTGACAAATGAAGAAAACGATAATAATTACTATAAGGTTGATAGTAATTCTATCTTCCTTTCGCATCTTATGAGCCTGTCGACGATGAACATAGCAGCTCACCAGATTCTGTCGAACTTTGTGAGAAGATCGCACAGCATTTATGAGAAAGAAATTTCCTACTGTGAGAATCAGCAATGGGAGGAAAACAAAAAAGACTGTGGAGAACCAGCGATATTTTAAGCGATACCATGCGTTCCTTCCAAGATCTGTATTTTCCAAGTAAAAGATCTGAAAAGAATTTTTTAATTAAAATCTAGGGAACAATTGCGTTTCCAAAAAATGCATAAGAGCTCTTGCACATGTTACTTACTGTATAGTTTAGACCAACGGCTGTCGTAGAATCAGAGGAGACCACATGCCACTCGAAAGATGTTGAAGATGTTAATAGTAAGCATATAAAACACACACATATTGCTACAAGTGTTGATCTGAGATGAGCGTTCGGTGAACGTGACTATAAAAAAAGTGAGAACCCGCAAAACATTAGAAGTGAGTTTTTAGAATTTAATGGACTTTCTTAAAAAGGAAGAAACATTTTTAATGAAATACATTTGAAATATATGATCAAAATTGTTTGAATTTGAGGTACCTTTGTAACAAGAGGATGGCAAATTGCAACATATCGCTCAACTGTGAAAGCGACAGTCAACCAAACAGATGTGGAGCCTGTAGATAGTAAGGTTTGTTGTTAGGATTTTGCAATTTCATATACTGTTTGTTATTGCTTTCTTTTCTCGCTGTAAGTCCGCTTTACAAATTAATGATTTTAGAACTACGTAGGAAGCTATTTTTACAGATAGGAATTTTAAATAACTAAATTTATCAGCATTTTGTTGTATTGACTATTAATCCAAGACATTCTTACTTAACGCGTCTGTGATCCATAAACCGTATGGTATATATTTCCAATAGAACTGAACGGATTTCATGCACTCATAATGCTTCCATGTCAAGGAGAAGGAAAACAGGAGGAAGAGCAAATCCGACAATGACAAAGCTGTCAAGTATCTGTTTGTGTAATTTCAAAATACCTTTAGCATTATGTCGTATTTTATTGAATGGTGTGATTTATCATCACAAAAATATGTCTTATTTTCTTACACTTTTGAAGAAAGTCGTAGTTTCTTCCGGGTAAGGATATAAACAGTAAGAGAGTTTCCTAATACCCCAATCAGAACTACAAAAGGTACGAACACAAATTGTACCCAAAATTTGGTCGTATCTCTAAAAACTGTATCCCACGTATCTCCCATGTTAAAAAACTTATAAAACTGCTCACTTATAAAGTTGTAAACTTATAAAGTTTTATGTGAGTTTTCAACCATAAGCTATAAGTGGTTGAGAGCAGCCGAGAATGGTAATTTTAGTAATATTTTAAATATTTATAGATAATCTAAACTAATATTTCCCGAAATAAATGACAACATAGAGTAGCTATAAACGCTCATTTGCAAAAATTACATGGCAGAGCACTACAACTAGGTATTAAGGGGCAATTTGATACGCTGTGGACTGCTTTCACTTACTCTTGCTTTTAACGAGCAAGTGAACTGTTGGTATGTCTACTCACACCTAGGCAAGACTGAAGAACATAGTGGGCAATGCTGCGGGAGTACTCACTCTCACTGATTCATCTAAACAGATTGGTATGTAATGAATCCGAAGAAGTGAAAGCAAAAAAAAATTATTCAATTCCCAAGCTTCAAGCTACATTTTTTGAATCTGTTTTTGTATAATTTATGAATGCAGATGCTTCCTGAAAATGAAAAACTATATGCTCAATGCATTAGTCAGTTCGGGGAAATTAAGTATCTTAAATATATTCACTATAAGAGCTACATAAATTCTCAAAAAGTGCTGAATCTGGAAGTTTTGTTGACGAAAAATGAATTTTGCGATGAACTATGTCGGTTCAAGCGTAAATGCCAAATTAACTGGAAAGAGAGTTTTTCACAAAAAAAATCGTTTTATTGGTAGTTCTTTTGTAAACGGAAACCTTTCAATTCAAACAAAAGTTGTAATACGCGGATATTATCAAGTAGTCTGACGCTGCGTATACCTGATCTGATCGTATCAATCTGTTTCATTGAAAGTTGTATACAGTTCAATGCGCATTACCAAGACGGAATTTCTTAACCTATACTATTTGCGTAGACAACATCAACTAGCAATCGGTCACTGCAAAAATCTGGCCAATATGTCTTTCCTTTTTATGCGGTCGAAGGAATTATTCAGCGTAAAAGAATATAAAATAATAATGAAACAAACTTTAGATAACAACGACCAACTTTACGTCTGCGTACGCACTTTATCCAAATTAACTCGTGCACATATAATTGCTTTGAATAATTTCATACATCATGTATTTTGGTTTCTGTGCATTTAATTGTCGCGCTAGTAATGGATTTTACGCAAGGAAAACACAAACAACGTGGTACCTTTTTTATTACATAAGCAGCACGTGTTTAGGCAAGAGCAGTGATATTTGCCAGACTTACAATTATAGTAATGAAAAAATTGCTAAAACCAGAAAGTCTAAAACTATGAAGTGTAGTGGACTGTGTACCTTTTACTAGTTAAATTGTCCCCTGAAAATAAAAGGTCAATGCACAGCCGGAGAAAAGTTCTAGTAGTTAGCCACTAGATACAATATTTTTAGTTAATTTTAGCTTATTTGTCTATCAAACTATCTAATTTATAAATTATGAAACTCACAGCTCATACTTTGAGAAATTAAATATTTTAGGCAAAATACACACGTGTCTCGCAAAGCATGGATACATCTGGAAATATTTATTTAATTTACTAGGAATTTGCTCACGTAGATCAGCAAGACTTTGTGTTGAAAGTTTGTTAGGTAAAACTCCTCTGAAGAATCCATACCAGTCAAAAAATATATCCCCGCAAAGTTGCACGCTTTGATAGAGGTATTGTATTAAAACATCACGTTTTCCGAGTTACGTAATGCATTGAAACTGAAAAGGAGTTAGAACACGTGACTTAATTCGTTTATGCCTGTAACCAACACAAGTGAAAAAAAACTCCATCCGGACAAGCTGAAATAAATTTTTAAGTATTTTTTTAGTGTGAAGTACATTTAGTTAAAAATACATTGCTAGCATACTAGTACCCATTTTGGTATTTGTTGACTTTTCAAATTCCTATTTGGGCTCACTATTTTTTTGATAATTCGCTGTAACTGCCCAAACACGCCAGTGAATCTTGAAGTAATGTAATACAAGTTACCGGGTGTGGAGGCAATGGACTAATTTCGTCATTTCTTTGTAATGTATGTGCTTCTAGAAATGTTAACAGTTGTAAAAAGTGACGGAAAAGTGATTGGATTTTTGACATTTCAGAAGCCTACTTTATACAAGCACTTCCAAAAACTCTTTTTTATAGCATTGAAGCTGGTTTGTAATTGCTTAATTTGTTACAAAATCGAGGTTTTGAGCAACCATACGATTCCGTATGGACGTCAATTAAAAAAACAAGTAGGTGTAACAATTATATTTGGATGTATCAGGTTCTGAAAATCACAGCGCATTTTGTATACATTTATCAAATGAGAAGTCTGAATGATAATATTGACAACAAAATCCAGGTTTATTAACATCTTTTAACACTAGCTTTTGAGCCTAAATCACAAGGTTATAAGATGGACAGTTTAGCCAAAATGGGATGAACCCCATAATTACGGTCGCCAAAATTAACAATCTCAAGTTTATTCTGAATTCTAAGACGAGCAGCATAGATGTATAAGTTGTTTGTTTGAAGTTCAAAACTAAAATATACAGTGGTACAGGAACCGTCCATGTCTCAATTATACTGATTTCATGTTTTAATACTTTGCCTATCCTTAAACTAACTAAATTTAAATAATCAAATGCTCTGATTTTATCTGAAATATGCAAATTTAAAATTAATATTAACACATCTTCATAAAATATTTGTCAATGCACAAAACATGTTGCTAAAATTAAACTACGACATTTCCTGTTTACTGTATGTATGTATTTGGACCTCCGTATTTAAATTATGACAGTCAAAGGGTATGTTACAATGTTCCAAGTGCACGCAAAATAAAAGTTTTTTATCTAGACCCTAATATCTGACATCTCGTAGAGTTACCTTGGATCCCTATAGAACCTTGTGTAACTTAAATGAAAGTAAAGTAAAGTAAATAGTACCTATATGTAAAAGAAAATCTATGGCACAATATGAGGTCTGCAGTAGACAAGCAAAAAAATTGCTTACATATAAACAGCTATATTTGTTAGACCTCTAGAAATATTCTCTTAATCTAAAAACTCTCACCTTCAAAATAAATTTACAATTAAATAATATACTTAATGTCACCTAGTGTGTAAAGATATTTCATCAGTCTTTATTGAGCAACAAGGGTGTTTCTTCCTGTTGGGCTTACAGAGCATTTGATATGAGACTATGGCTCCTACTTGGTTTATGTTGAATTTACTTGATTGCCACAATTGTAGTTATACTGATAATAAATTTCAAATAACTGTGAATAAACAATACATATATTTTAGGGCTGAAACATTTTACGATTTTGGTTGCCTTTATGCTTCTGAAATAAGCCATAAATCGAATAAAACACAATTAACAACAAAAAGTTGTTAAAATTTCAAGCTTTCATCATGTAACTATCAAAGTTTTGCAATTTGAACACTTGTTTCCACCAATACCATGTAGTAAGTCAAAAATTCAAACAGGTAATATTTTGTGAAAAGTAACATCATCTGTAGTAGCTTCATATTTCCTAGTAGTCATGTCATATCCCTATGTAATTTTTTACAGTTTGGATAAAGTCTCACAGATACTAAGTAGCGCAAATGGTATAAATACAGTCCTTCTTGTCCTGCGACCAGTGAATTGTCATAAATAGCTTCAAATTTGCTATAAAGGTTTCGAAATTAAAGGAACTTTCATAACCACCTTGCTTAAATATTGAATAAAAATGCTAGACAATAATCGGTTTCTTCGCTTTGTCCATTTCAAGCTAAAAGTTTTTAGTTACTTTACTACTTCACTTTATGTGTCTGGTAAAACCAACACATATATGAACATTGCATCTGCAAAAGAATTCAAAAGGTATAAACGTTGGACGACATTTCTTGCTTCACTTGTTCCCGTATTATGGCTACAAATATACTATGACAGAAGTAAGCCACTTAACAACCTCATTCAGGCCGTTTATATAGCAATACTCGTTGCAGGCCATGTTCCTACTCTGATTGATCATCATAAACATTGCCACAGTCTTGCCAACCTTTTCAATGCGTTTTTGGATTTTGAAAAGAGATGTAAGTTCATATTTCTACAATTTTTTTAAAAATGCTTCTTTACCAACAAATTAACGTTTAATAGATGTTAGAGAAGGGGACAATTACAAACTGACTCCATCCATGCAGCGACTGGCGATGAGACTCAAACTTTTCATATTTCTCGGGATATTTACTGTTTGTTTTGTTTCGTTTTCTTTTCTTGGACTCTTTATTGCACAACCATGCTTCGCAGGGAATCCAACTTATTATCTAAATCCTCAGTGCTATGGATATGCAGGTTTATTTGGGACGGGTTTGAATTCATTGATTGCAATATTAGTTACCAGAGCAATACAGTTTTCAAGCAGTGTTATATCCCTTGACTTTGTTGTTTTTGCTGGTTTACATAACTTTTGTCTTTTAACTTTTCTGCACTTTATGAATGTAAAATTTCATACAAACAAATACAAACTGAATGAATTATGCTTGATATTCAGACAAATACAGATACTGACAAGTGAATATAACCGCGTCCATAAGCGACTAGCTATATATTACGCATTATTTATTAATATTATTTGTATAGTATCGTTGTATGGATTTATTGAGTTTGGATCCGAACTCCAATGGTATTTTCAAGTAACTCAAATTCTAGCAATTTTTGACACCGTCGCACTCATATTAGACTTAGACGGTAATTGTCGCTCAGGTGTATTTGAAATGTCAAAACAGCTTTTAAGAAGTTGCGTGTCCATAAGTGGGTCACAAAAGAATGCTTACTTCCGTTGCCATGTAAAATCTTGGAGAAATATTAAAATTTACTTGGGATCTGTTAACTTCTATGATCAGTCGACTTCCATAACTTTCTTGAACTTTAATGTAAATGTAGCAATGAGTTTGTTGCTTATGTAGTAATCGTATTACTTGTAAAATATTAAGTAGCAATTCTTATAAATCAGCAAATATTCGTACAGGTAAATGACTAATTAAATTTTTTTATGATTACTCAATTGCGAAAATTTATATCTGAACTTGGTTTAGTGTTCACATTTGTGTTTCAGTTATAGCAACCAGATTTGATTTATATAATACTAGATTAATAAATTCTATCTTGAGACACTTTCTTTTGTGCGTAGAAGTAGCAATAATTATTTAACAAGATGTAAAGACACCATAATAAAAATACGCGTTTCATTCTGAATGCAATACTTAAAATTAAAAACTAAGCCAGACTACACCGGCAGAAGGACGGGTCAAGCTTATTAGTCCATAAATAAGAAAATTAAAAAAATGTATATGAAAGATTACGATGTTTTAAAAAGGTAGTTTTCCCTGGAACCTGAGAAAACAAAAAACAAAACCTTTTGTGTTTCAAGCCCAATACACATATATTGCATGTTATTTTGGGATCGGCGCTCACCTTAAAATGATATTACACCCAAACGAAAATGTCCATATTTCTGTTCCGTCACCTTTGTAAAATTTATCGCGTAATCAGTTTTTCTCCATATTAATTCCATGATAAAATCCAAATCTGCAGTGAGTCAAAAGTAGGGATTTGAAAGGTATTACATATTTAGATACGATATGGTATGGTATACAAATCATAACGAACCATTTAGTATCCACCACGCATTGAACGTGGAAATGGTTTGTTATATTGCTCCATTTTGACCGAAAGCGCTAAACTATAAGACTTGTGGATTGTAGATACCGTTTGTAACCTGCATGCTTTACTTTAAAGTGCTTTTTAGCTTCTTCTAGGCAATGTGATGAAATGTGGTTTCTTAAACTGTAAATAAAAAATGAAATGATTTTTTTAGACTTTTATACTATTTTAAATTATTATGCTATTAAACATAGTGAACTACTAGGGAGAAAGAATGCTATTAGCTTAGGTTAAAAGGGATTCCAAATTTGTAAAAGTAATTGCAACTATGTATTTTTAGAAAAAAATAATTATAAGTTAACAAATTGGAAAAAATGCAATTATCGCCAATGAAATACAGGGGAACGACTTCTTCAGGATTTGATTTTGTCAGGTATCTTATTGCAGTTTGAATGAACGGCATTTAATCTTTTATTCAGATTTGTGCCCGAGATATCGGTATGTAGCCTTCTTTTAAAAAATTATGCTTTCTCCTGAGGAAATAGCCATGATTTTGGATTACATGAACTTTAGAATTTCCATTTTTATTCTGCCAGTCATGATGCGTTCTTCAATTATTTTTTTAGTTTCACAACAAAACTATCGTTACACAACCAGAAAGACAAAAGTTACAACTACTAACAAGGGATACGCAAGAGGTGGTAACGCAAGAATCTAGTGGAAATTAGATGATTTGTATAAATTCGGCTATGGCGGATTCATTGGCATTAACCAATGTCCCGAATGCACAAGTTGAACAACACCAGAGCATTATGAATTGCAGAAACAATGCATGCTCCAAGCAATTGGTAATGGGTTATCAATACCATTACTCATGCATTTCGTCATTTTTACGCCCTATCTTATTTAGAGAAGTATATTATGCTGTAAATATGACTGTTATACGTTAATTGGAATAGCATTTACGTACGTTTATTACGCGTAGTCTGAATTCTGACGTTTTTTGTGAATAAGAACTCAACTCGGATCGTGCTATGTTTCTTTCAGCTTTCGCATTCAGCTCCACTCTACACAAACAAAATAGTACCAAATAATGTCCAACTATCACATTTACAGCATAATACACTTTCCATATTGAGATAAGGCGTAAAAATAACGAAATACATGACTACAGGTATTGATAACCCTTTTCCAATTGCTTGGAGCATGCATTATTTCTGAAATTCATAATGCTCTGGAAATGTTCAATTTGCGCATTCGGGACTTTGACTAATACCAATGAATTTGTCATGGCCGATTTCATAAAATTCATCTAATTTTCACTAGATTCTCGCGTTACCACCTCTTGCGTATCCTTGTAAGTTGTAAATTATAAGTACAAAAGTAACTGATTGCCTAACAGCGGCAATATAATTGCATAAAAATTATTTGATTCAGCCAGCAGTAATAAACCTAATGGTAAATAGTTTATTATTTACATTAACAATATCGATAATTTGGCTAAAGACTCACTATAGTTTTTGGCTACGTTGGACACTAAAAGTAGCGTTACTTAAAAAATGAATTTCATGAAATTCCATGCCCAAGGAACCCAGTTTATGTAAATTGTCCTACTTGAGTTTTTGCTGAACTCAGACAGGATTTTATTATTATTCAAGTGAAAAGTTGAAATTACGAGTGAATTAAAGTTCTTTAATCAAGGCTCTTTGTACTGCTGAGAACTGTTTTACACGCAAAAAGACCTTTTTAAAGCAAATTTGTAAGTTTGAACAGTACAAATTAAATCCAAATATAAGAATTGTCCGGTGCTGGATAGAATTTAAGGTATTGGACCATTTTACTCTGAAAATTATTAACCATTGTTAAAGATTTTGCCTGGAAAATGTCCCTATTCTTCAAAGGAAAGGAAAGTATATGGTCTCGTATATCAAATAAAGTCAATGAACTTTTAGCGCACGTGTTTCTAAACGTTTTCCATAATCTCACGGTTGTCAGTTGTTCAGATATCTTTGTGAAAAAATAAACTTCGTTTAGCACATAAGTCTGCATACTATACTGTAAATGATTATGTTTGCAACCGAATATATGTATACAGTGATCATGTTTGCTCATCGGAAGGAAAATGTATTGAAAGAATCCTGCAACGTCCTAAATGGAGTTTTTATCGTGTTTCATCTCTCTGTAAACTTCTATTCACATCACTTCAACAGAGAACAGCAGTTTTGTAATTTGAAATGCAAGTTGCAAGCAAACAAGTATTCCACCCATGAGCGTATGTTTACATGTATGTGGGAATATTTCACCAAAACTAGATTTGGAATTTTCTAACAATATCGTTCACACTCATCAAAAATGGGTCAAATTCACAAAGTTTGCGAAAGACTTGTCTCACTGCTTGGTTTTCCCGGGATTTGAGAACCGTTTTGATTACAAAAAAAAACAATTCTTGCAATAGGATAAACGTGACTACACTATGTTGACTGGAAAAACGTCATCGTCAGACTTTTGCCCGGTTATAGTTCCTTGCACGGTGAAGTGAAAATTGACACCACAAAGGCTATAAATGTAATTTCCTGTGAAAATAAAGCTGTTTACTTACATTTTAAACTGACAATGTAGTTTATTATTGAGCTAATTTGTACGAATATGTATTTAAATTGTAATCTAGTAAAACCACTTATATAAAACTATGAATCTCCACATAACATTTTGTGTACCGTTAAACCAAAATTAAACATTCTGTGCTTCTTGGGATATTCGCGATCAGTTTGTATGTATTTCAATTCTTATATTTAAGAAAAGTTGTCTCATGATTATGCCTAAGTGCAATATTATTTCCATATTTCACTTCGTTATCCAACACATTTTTCTGATTGTGCATTCATGTTTTAAATACATCGTCCCCGGGACAATTAATTACTACTATTAAATTATTACGATACAACTTTTCCATCATTCAGAAATAAAAAAGCCTACTCAACTTCAGAATCACTTTCAGTTTTTCTTTTTATACTCCATCTCTGGCTGAATCTTTTATTCGAATGAGAGTCGCACATAAAAACTCAAGTGTTAAGATGTTGTCCTCTTCTGATTTTTTGACGTTTTTCGAACAAAGAATTCATAATACTATATTAACAGATCTATTACCTCAATTTCAATTTTGCAACCTAAACAACTTAAATGGTAAAAAATGTGCAAACCTCGGCTGAAATGAGTGATGAATTGATACCTTTGGTTTTATGATCATATGTCATGTAATACTTTTTTTCTAGCAACCGGCAAGCAAAAGTGTCATTACAAAAAGTCATTTTCCAGTGGGTATTCAGTATAAAGGTACATTATTGCAGGTTTGTATGCTTCCGTTCAGTAAAATAAAGAAATTCATAAATTTTATGAAGAATTGTATAAAAATGTGTTGGGCTATGTGTTGGCATTTAAAACGGTGTTTTTACTACGGTAATAATTTGAATAAACTAATAACAATGCATTTATAAAAAAATCTCAAACTAAAACTAGAATGTTAATCCTAGGTAAAGAAAATTATGAATCAGACTATTGGAGCTACAAAGAAAATCCTGCATTGTACATTCTCAAATCATCGTAACATATATATGCAAAAGTACACTTTAATTTGCTTATAAATGGACGTTTTAAACATTACATTAATGTATAACAAATTACGAATTGGCATGATTACTTTTAAATTTAAAAGAACCTTCGTACAAAACTGTCATGCCATACAAAACTGGCTTCAAGAATGCTAAAAAAATTCTGAGTATTTCAAGTATCTTACACTGTTTTAGTGTTATATTTTTCAGCATTATGCGATCACGTTCTGTAGCTCAAACATGAAGACACAACTTGACACAACTACAACGTGAGAAATTTAGTTAATGTATTATTCATTGAACTTCATTAAAAAAATGCAACTGGATGGATTGAATTTCAGAAGAAGGTCTTTTGGACTCGATTGGTGCCAACCAGATTGTTGACATAAATTTACGTCACCCTTTGTAATGCAGTACTTTCCTAATAGAAATCAATTAGTTATTAACTCCACCACATATCTTTGACCGCAGTGATACAGTTCCATATTACCTTTTTTGAATCGAATCTATCGTAGACTTTTTAGTTCAGCGATTCTGACACGTGTGTCTTGAGGGTTTAGAAAATGAAAGAATATACCGTAAAATCTCAAATAGACGCCCTCCTCATACGCGCCCCCCTCTAGTAGACGCACCGGCGTCAATGTTAATGTAAGTAAATGAAAAGCACAATATTTGGTCACTTTTGCATTTAATGTGTTTTTTAACTCATTAAATTGTGTTTTAATGCCTACTAGTCTTAAATTTGATAATATATGTATGCATTACGACGAAGATATCATTTAAAGTTTAGGAACAAAAAGTCAACGCAGTAATTTGGTCGCCCCCTTCCATTACGCGCCTCTCCCTAATAAACGCCCCGTCGTCTACGAAATTAAAAATCGTCGATGTAAATAGTTTCCCAAGTGATCCGCTTCCAACCACTGAAGAAATTATACCGAAAGCATGAGAAGAACGCTACAACTGCTTTATATTGAATCCCTATCGTCGTCCAGAAAGCAAGACAGTTTCTTCCAATTTTTTTTCCTCGAGTTTCACTGCACAAATTGCATATTTCATTTACCTTGAGTGGTTAATACATTATTGGTCTTGGTTCATCTTTCATGGAAGATGAGAAGTTTGGGTATTGCTCCAGGGTTAGAACAAAACCATTCAAGATGCCAAGGCCAAGGCAGCAATGCCAAATATGTTGGAACCTTGCGTAATGGCTAATATAGGGTAAAAGATGTTAGTGAGCTTTCGAGGTGAGACATGTATGGGTCAGGAAGCATGAAGCTTTAAGTGGATTCAATAAACTCAGCAAGTTAAACTAATGACGACTCGTATTTCATGTCGCTTTCTGGCAGTGGCAGGTAAATTTTTCTTGTCCAGGTCCTCACTAATTATGTCGACCACTCTCAACATAAAAAGTTTGTTTGTAAATGACACTGATTTCACGGTATTTAAACCTAATACCCACCCATATTGCTATTTCCATTAATAAATTCTGTTTAGATTAGCACGTATCGTGTTTCATTTTTCCTATTACCATTACATAATATGTATATAACGTCGTATTATTTGCTTACCGTACGTAATAATACGATTTTCTATCCATTCAAAAAATTGAACCTTAACCTATTGCATAATAATCCCTGGTAGTTAAGTTACGAAACATTTAGATAGTTTATAAAAATATATAATTCCTTTGTTACTAAATTCTTCAAAGCTCTCTAAATTGTAAACGATATTTTCAGAGAACGTTCAAACTCAATGTATCCAATCAAGCCAATTTATATAGCCAAACGTTTTTAGCACCCTTTTTTCCAGGTTTTGCATCCTGTTTAGCGTTTTTAGCTCCTTATGCAGAAAAATTGATATTTGGGTGATAAAAGTGAAAAAAGAGTGATGAATCCGGGGTTAAATAAATTGTATGTACAATTACTAAAATTGAGTTTATTGCCCATATTATTTTTACAAAAAGTTATTCATGTTGACAGACCTTTTCTTTGGACGATCTCGTGAACGTTTTACATTCAGTCCACCACTACAAAATTCGGGCGGTAGTCTTGTACAACAGCAATCCCAATGCAGTGCTTACAAAGATAATTTTTCCTAAATTCAGAGCAAGTGCATGTGAACCCGGATGTATCATGCTAAATGAAGTAAGGAGACCAATGCTTCTTGTAACCAAAACTCAGAATATTGTTTGGTGCAGTGAGATCACCTTTAAGGCACTCACAACAAAATCCTATTCGTGTGTTAGTCCAAAATGGAAATTTCTGTGCTTATCATGATGCTTTCCATTTTTTTCTAAGTAGGTCACTTCCACAACGACTCTTTTCTGCATTTTTGAAGGACAATCACTGCCACAAGCACAATAGTAATTCCAAACTTCACTATTTTTATAGGAATTTTGTTTTTGATTCCCCACTCACCCTTTACATCATCCACAAAAATATCAATAGATTCCCAAGATGTGTTTCCTCTTCGTCTTTTCGGAACAAATATAACGCGTTCAATTTTAGAATTTTTTCTTCTGCTACCATTTTTGATGCTGTTGCGGCTACTTCTCTTTCTCAAATGAGTAGACTGAATGATAAATAAGTGTGAAGGTATACATGTATAGGTATGCCTTCGATGTTAATTAATATACAATTTATTGAACACTGGTCTCATTACCATTTTTACAACTTTTATAACCCCAATTTCGATTTTTCTTCATAAGAAGTTAAAAACGTTAAAAAGGGTGCGACACCTGGAGAAAAGAGTGCAATACCTGGAAGAAAGGGTGCTGAAAAGAGGAATGCCAACTTATATAGTTAAAAAAAGATTGAAACATGAATTTGCCTTAGGAAATCTGCGATTTTGAATAACAAAAAGAAAAGCCAAGTGAAGACTTTTTAGGTACTGTACAGTTTGAAGGTATTAACCTATTTTACATCGTACGCAGTATACAATGAGGTTTGTGGTTTGGTTTTGTTTGAAGAAGTTTCCTTATCTTTAAGAGGAAAGCAGATTTTCAGATCAACGAAAGTTGATGTGCAGCTGATTTTAGTACATGTGACTTTCAACGTTTTTCCTGCCTGAAGTTGTTGCAATGTTCAGAACTTACGTGGCACGTTGAAAAAAATACTAATACTTTATTTCGCACATGAATCTGAATAAAATTGCAAAACAAATTTTACGTGAAAGGTTTTTGGGGTGTAAAGAAATGAATGCGTATTTGCAAATTGAAGACTTACATATTACATACCGTAAAATCCCAAATAGACGCCCCGGCGTCTATTTACTCCGCTGATTTTTTAGATCATAGACGCCGGGGCGTCTATTGGGAGGGGGCGCGTGATAGAGGGAGGCGTCTATTTACATCTAA
>JAQIXX010004909.1:0-15093 GCA_034700605.1 Willowsia nigromaculata
ATTGATGTGCATATATTGCAAGAAGAAAGATCTGCTGCTGAGATCTAGTAACACAGAAGTGTGTCGGAACTGAGGAACTCCATCTGGTTCAATTCTAAGGGTTTTAGTAACTTCATCACGAGCAATTTGGCCAACCAATCGTATGTTGACCTTAATTTCTCCAAGTACAGTCGCAACAATGGGAAGATGAACCTGGACACTGTCCTGTGCACGTATCCATATCAAGTGTTGATGCTCTCCCATGGATGTTCTTGGATTATAAGACTGGACAATTCCATATGATTCCACGTGTATGAACTTGTAGTTTGGTGAATTTGCCAAAACCACCATCACTTCAATATCCTTCATCATGTAATTAAAAACGGTGACTCGTATCCCGATTTGCTCTCCTTGTCTACAAACTTCTGGCATTTCCACATTCATAAATAATGGTCGAACACCAGAATACTGTAATTATGAAATTATATATGTTAAAATTTCGCAACCATATTATTTCAAAGATTACATTAAAATGAATCTTACAATTATGGGTTTGCGGAGTAATCCAAAACCTGAGGAAGGACTGACTCCCACTGAAGAAAGCATCCACAATGCTGGCCGTTCTGGAACAGGAAGACTAAAGATACTATACCCATGAGGGCCAATATTCAAGTCCTTCCATAGCCACACATTTTCATATAGACGTAACATGCGGTTGATTCGATGAAGTTTAAATTCGACCAGTTCCGTTACATTGAAATAGTTGCCTGTACAAAAAATTCAGTCAGTCCCTATTGTTTTCGTACAGTTTAAAAAATCCAATATAAACAAAATACATACAATTGGATTCATCCGTCCCATCAGAACAGTCTCTTATCCCATCACATTTCCTGTCTAGGAAGAAACATCCTCCTGTAAGGCATGAATATTGTCCGGCTGTCTCATTACAGTAATCCAATCGACGAGGTAAAGGAATATCGCTGAACACAACTAATCCAGAATATCTAGAATCAAGAAGGGAGGTAAGTTAAATATTACGTGGGTGCACAAAATATTACATCATAATTTCTGGCTTACTCAAATGTTCTGTTTGCATCAATTCCAAAGGTATGTAAAGGAAAATACGCTATTTCATCAGGAAGACCATCCCTAGAGATCCATCTGTGCATCAGAGTTCCATTTGAGTCTTCATCAAAAGTTATCATTTTGCTCAAAACCTACGAAATGAAAAGTGCTGAGTAAATATAGACATCCATATCAAATGCATAGATAAAGCTATCTTTATACTTTATACCTCTCCATAAGAAATATCATTTCCAGCCTGCATTGTGTAGAAAGCAGCATCAACACCAGACAATCCAACGTACGCCCCAGGCTCTCCTCGGATGATAACTTCTACAATATTGTTCGTTTTCTCCTTTTTGTTGTTTATTTGCACTGTGAACTATAATATAAAAGAACCCTTTCTGTAAAAAGAACGTAACAATCTCGGCACGAGCATGGTTGAAATGAAAAAACTTCAAGTACTCACATTATTACGTGAGATTCCATTAACGGGGAAAGTCAAAGAGTCTGCAACTACATCTCCATATCGGGAAATGTGATAGACAACGATTGTCGCAGCAGGGGCCATCTCGGGAGCCACTGAAATCGCAAAGGTTCTAATGGAAGCGTCCATAATCTCACTCCCGCTGAGAAGGATCACGCCCTTACTCATAATGAGGTATGAAAAGCGGTCCATGTAGAAATTTCCGCGTACATGAAAAATAATATATTCTCCAACCTAACGGAGTCAAAAAATATTTCAATTTAAAGTTCAGTTTAGGGTAAAAAGATAGGTAAAAAGCATTATTATTATTACCTTTGGCACATCTGTGGAAGATGAAACTCGTATATGTCTATTTTTGGGGGAGAAATGAGCCACAGCTATAACCTCTGCTGTGGCAGTTTCCTGGTATTGATTATTATACACTGCATATATTCTTAGGGACTGAACGTCATTTAAAAGTTGATTTAACTGACGTGATCTCTCAGGTACTAGAAAATCAAATGAAGAGAAAATAAAGTGAATGAAATGACAGTTGATAGGATTGTTTCACTGTCTCTTACCTCCCAACTCTTGTTTCAAATCAACTGTGACTTGCCACACTCCTGGAGAGTTACGAAGCATCTGAACATGTCTTGCACCCAACCTTCGACGTCCTCCACCTCGCATGATAATTTCCGGTTGAATTTCCAGATTACTTGTCAGCAAGCGCTCAAATAATAGGGGTGATCCGTCGTGATAAGAGATAGTCAACTAGAGAATGCACACATTTAATCAAGGTTAAATCTAATTATCGACCCTTGTTCTCCCTTGTTTATAACTTGTAACTTACATAGCATGTGTACGGCATATTGGGCTTGAACACCTGAGGGGAACCTCCGAGAAATTGTAGCGAAAGGCTGGAGTTAAAAATCCTGACTTTGGAAAATCCTATCTCCACTTCATTCCAATAATGCTCCCCCACTTCAGCTCTCACTTCCACCTCTACGTTGTCTAGAATAGTTACACTTCGTTCTATCTCCCACATTGGGAAGTTAAACTCAAAATGCCCCTTGAACTGAAAGATATTCCAAAGAAATGTTACATCAATGCAAAGAACGCCGTAATAATATAGAAAAGTGATTAAAGTCAATACTTACATCAGGTTCATGAATAAAAAGTTTTGGGTACTGGTCAATTAATGAAGTTCTCACGGCAGGCAAAGGTCTACCTGCCACAACTATAGGCCGAATAATTGCTGTAATGGACAGATTTCCACGGACTGGACCACCATGTGTAAAGTTTGCAATTACTTCGCCCCTCAAAGATAGGTCCGTGTCAAACGCAAAGGCAGGCATGGTCACATTTACCTGGAGAGAGAGAAAAATTTTATTGTCAACTTCTCCAATTAGGGTAATAAAAAATAATTGCCGTATACAAATGCATAAAACATCGACAAACCTCGAATCTGGGCTGGTAGTATTCCTCCACTAAAAATTGTTTTTCTTCAATTTGTTGCAAAGCCTGAACTCTAATAGTGTAATTTCCGTAAATAGGTTGGTCTGCAAGCTGGTAGCTCAGACTGACGGCCCCAAAATTGGACTAGTACCAAAAAAGTGATAAGTTTGGGGTAAATGTTTTTTTCCTTTACCATCATTTTGGAACTCATGTAAATAAAACTTTTTGCCTTACCGTTCTGGATAACCACCTTCGAACAACATTTTCTCTGGGATCAAGCATATAGACATCCACGGCATCGTCAAATGCTTTCAAGGCAGTGTTGATAGGAATAGCACGGAACCGCACTGAAAAAAGGGAAAGCGAGAGTCATAATAAAACATATTTCAACGATACGATAGCTTGGATTTCATGTGACATTTATGACTGCTATTTCCCCTTTTAGCTATTTTTTCATGAAAGAATTGCCGTTAGATTGAATCAAATGTGTTTAAAGGAACACTACGAGCCAAACGAAAACCACATAAAAGGACAATAATGTCTAAAAGAATGCACACGTGTACATAAAACACACATATCGTCTGCGTGTTATAGTAGACAAGTACAATTTATATGGAGCCATTTTCGCTTCTTATCACTAAATAATTATCGAATACGTGTTGTAGATAAATTGTAAACCGTTTAAAGCGTCGTATGTAATTAAAATAGCAGTTATAATGTCAACTCAGGCAACAACATGCATGTCCAATTTACAATTGTTGCAGCTCACAGAATCAGTTAGGCATCTTTTATCTGAATATCTTTAGCTTACCAGTTTGGCCCTGCATGTAAACAGGCTTGTCAGTCTGAATAAAAATGGTCATAGAACGACCAGAGAAAGTGAGCTGTGTTTCATTAAGGAAAGCAGTTCCTCCGACCAAGCCATTATCACTCCCCTCAACTCGCAGCCTATAATCACCATCAATACTCGTCCTAGGCACCTATAGGAAACGAGAGAAAAAAACAAAAGACAGAATAAGTACTTGCACACAAACAATTATCTACAGAATGTCATAACTTTTCATTAGCAGCATGTCACTTTTGTATGTGCTTATTTTTAGAACTTTTTCTCCCTTCGCATTCTGTGACCCACCACGTTTATAAGTATATACTTAACCAATACTAAACATTATTCGCGTAAGCACATTTAGAGAAAGGACAAAAAGTTCCAAAAATGTCTTCACACCATAAGCAGGAGAAATAAAAGGGTATTATAATGGCTTTAGTAATTGGATTTTATATAAAATGGATGCACTCTTAACATACCCGGATCATGAGTGTCTCTGGAATATTCGGCTGGCATATTTTTGTGTCAGATCCAATATCAACCCCATTCCTAAGAAGAGATGCTCGCACTTCCACTTCTTGGGTTTGTACTTGTCCTTGAAAGAGGGTGACAGCAACACGATAAACTTGTCCTGGTCGCACCATTTTGCTCGCAACAACGAAATAGCGCCTAGATGACATGACAAGGAAGAAAATCATATTTTCACTTAACATTTTTATCGTCAATCGTTCATCATATCATTATTATGAAGAGGCGACAGTGAGTGAAAGACAAGCGGCTTCATTTAATTCCATTAGTTCAAGCAAAGTCAATTTAACATAAGCATTTATCTACAAGGTTTCCTTTGGCTCTGACTTTCCTTAAAACAGGGTTATATCATCATCTAAAGTCATAAACAAAGCAACGCAGCTGCTATGATGTTCAAAGACATCAATGTTTATCTTCATTTTTTATCGATTAGTACTCACCCCACAACCGAAAGCTATAAACATTATAAAGCAGCAAAGCCAAACGTCTTGACATGCCGAATAAGCTAAAAATCATGTTTCACTTTTGAGACTTCCCCGAGTAAAAACATAGCATGCAGGAAACAACAGAGATTTCATTGTGCTTTTGCTCACTTTCCAGGCTTGCTGGTATCCGAGCAGAAGCTTCAAAGAGAAAATATTGGGTCGATAGAGCATTAAAAATCTCTGCTCACTGTTTGGAAGGCGAAATGTTTTCTGACAATCAAACTTTTCGCTTGTTTAAAGATTAAGAGCGAACCCGATTTCCCGTTCCCGGAGAATACTACTGGAAATATTAAGCGATTTTCGCCATTCCTGCATGCAAATCTATACTCCACGTGGCAATAAAAGCTGAAAGGACTAAGGACAATAAAACTACAGAGGAGATTCTTTGCTAAAAGTTTGGAGTTTCATCAGCAGCCCGCGTTGGGAACATGCGAGCACTTAACAAATGTCAAGACCACAAAAACCACTTCCCACAATTGACCGAAAGGAAACGTTCACAGGTCGTACATAGTTTTGTGACGCGTGGATGTCAGAGTTGGGATAGGAATCTTTCACCGTTGTGAGACAGCTTTATTATTACGGAAGATCATATCATGACATGACATTTGATTCAGAAGCATGATTATGATCACAGCGTATCATTTAGTACACGCGCACGTCTTCTCATGTATATGTTTCTGCGTTAGTGTGTATTTTGGTCACGACTTTTCTCTTAAACGACGAGATTTTCATGCTTCTGCACACTTGAACGAGAAAAACTCATTCAGTTAAGAGGTAGCTCTGCAGTGCAGACCTTTTCTGCTAACCTACTATTTCTCATCGCAGACAGCAGTACTGGCTATAAATTTAGTTCATCAAAATGATACGATTCCATGCTATATAATATTAATAAAGTCTCTGCATACAAGCAAGCGGTCTGCGTCTATCTGTCTAACTCAGTTCTCTCAAGTAAGCAAGGGAATGTGTAATAGACTGAAAACCACGACCTAGTTCCATGAAACTGACATAAGTTACTTTTATGGCAGATGTAAAGTTTCTACAAAAGCTGTTTCTGGAGTAATTCAGAAAATTTCTCCCTCATACGGCTGTCGAGGGTTTGGTTGTTTGGTTGGGTTTAGTAAATAAAATGAAAAAAAGAGGAAGAGTTGAAATGAGTTTTTGGCAGCTACTAATGTATGAATGTTGAACATGCATCAGTCTCAAATGAATAGACATATTTTAGCATACCATATGTACTTTTAAGCTCGAGAAACATACAACACCAAAACATGCTCTCTAGTCTCTAGTGTAAAAGACTCTAGGGAGATGATAATAACTCCACTTACGGTTCTTTGATAAGAGTATTCCGAGTATTTTGATTAAAGTTAAAATTAGGCCCAGTTGAACTTCCACCACCAAATGGAAAAGCTGGAGTCTGTCCTCTTTGGTTGTTGTTATTATTGATAAATGAAGTAAATCCTTGGTCTGGTACTCTTTGTCTAGGATCCTGATTATTATTTATTCGGTTTCTATTCGTTGTCGGACCAAAACTTGAAAAGGGATCTTGAGGTCTTGGATTTCTTCCAAAGGGCAAATCTTGATCTCTCTCTCCACTGCTGCCGGGCTGAAACCGATTATTATTGAACGTCCTATTCTCCCCTCTATCTCCAAAACCCTGTTGTCCACCACGTACACTTCCTCTGTCTCTGTTACCAAAATCATCGTTTCCCCGATTTATAGTATTGTCTTGTTGAGTTCTCAATCTCTCACGATCGTTTGATCTTTGTTCATCTTCGATTGAGTTCACATTGGAGAAAGGTGGTCTTCTCTGAACTTGTGCTTGAGGTGAAGGAACGACGGAAAGTGCATCAGTAGAACCGTCCTCGTTTCGAGATCTTTGATTGTTTTGATTAATACTAGATAAAAAATCGGGAACAAAGGAAGATGACGATGAGGGAGTAGTAGGGAACGCTTGACTACTCCAAAAAGGTATGCTGCTATCGGCATTTTTCTCTGCCTCGCCTCTTGATTGTACTTGCAGGGGATTTGATGAGCTTCCTGGAACTTGGCCAGAACATGTTCCGAACCAAACCAGGGATAAGACGAGAAGTCTTATTGAGTGGTGGTCACTTTTTCTTGAAATTTTGGGCTTCATTGCTACAGCTTTATCTTCATCTGTACTTCCTAGTAAAAAGAGAAGAAAAAAAATCAGTTTATTCCAAAAGCCGAAATCTTGTGTTTACTCTGCATTTGCATGCGTTTACTTTCACCGTTGACTGCTACGTATATATCTCTGTAAACAGGCTCTAACTGATGTGTGTGGTTAAATCCATGCAGTTTCGTACGCAAACCATGGACTAAGTGAACGTCGACGTTACGCGTTGGAATCATTAATCTTTTGAAGAACCAGTGCAGTTCCTATGTATATCAGTTGTGAATTGTGATAGCGTTGCATACTTCCTTTCACATTTTTCATCTCCTTTCCTGCCTCAAAGTCTAAAAGTGTTCCGTGGCATGGCTATTACATGGCTGTCTATTGCATGAACAGCATCTCGCCTTTTCTTTCCAAGATTGTTACGCTTAATATTTCAACCAAATGACGCGTCATTTCTTATCATCCTCATTATTCAATATTCAATCCCTTCTTTCCATCGTGATCAATCAGTTCACGCATCAAACACCATTGCATTTCCAACATACGCGTGTTCCCCTCCACTTTAAGTGCATGAAAATTAACTATAAGTGAGGCACCCATAATGAAATCTCATTTCTCTTACTTTCCTTCATAACCTTCATCATCTCTGCGCTGCATACACATTTACAAAAGAAACCATTTAGTAAATGGAAAGAACTTTTTCTTTGGGTTCCCCTTCTCTCCTTCATTGCATATTATAACAATAATATTGCTGTTCAGAGCATATGTCGTGGACGAACGTGCCATGAATGATAATGTGGTTAAATTTTTTGACTCGACTGATGATCCATCAAATATTTTATTACCAGCAATTTCTAATAAAGTTAAACAGTCAGAATTAATGCGCTTTCACCGAGACTGAACTTGGTTTCTTTCCACAGAAAGTATTACAACAGGGAGTTGATAATGAAAATCAACGGGACATGAGTGTCATATTACAAGAAAATATCATGTCTTTCGTCCCTAAAATACAATTCGCCCTCCTGTCCCGCACCAACGAATGTTTGCTTCATTCATCCATACAGTTAGTTTTTTAAATCACTGAATGCATTGTAATAGTCGATGAGCACGAGAGAGGAGCGGCGAAGGAAGAAAGAAAAGGGAAGCTTGGATTTTTTGGATACGATACAAGTTCACGCAAAAACGAGAAAAAGTAAACACATTTGTATGACATACGCGATACTCACGCATACACATACAACATAGTTAGCATTCAATTCAGTTGCACATTAATGTACAACTGCAGTTTATAGCTCCAGCAGCTCCCCTGAAGATGAGGAAGGCATGAAACTGTAATGTGCGTACAATGAAACAGAATCAATGAAAATGATTGTGAAACGATGATGATAGTGTGATTCTATTCTAACTCTACCAAAACAGTTTTTCCTTTTCAGCAGGCAGAAAAAGAGAGGAACATGAAAGAGAAGCGTAGAATCATTATTATTACAGCTTGATTCACTTTCACGCTTGCCTAACAATCACAAAATCCTAAAGAATACAAACAAACATCCTGCCCGACTCCCACTCGGGCTTATGGCAAAGTATTTTGTAGAAAATGTTACATGGAGCATGTAAAAGTGACAAGAAATACAATGTTGTTGGTGATGTTTTGTTTTTGTTATTTTTCCACTAAAGTAAAAGAATATGTATTCTTTTTTCATTACATACTTTTCCACTATATTTGTCTATTTTAGGATTCCAGCAGAGGATTTTAATAAAAACAAAGTTCGCAAAGCCTTATTTCACGCAGCAATTTTACATTTCAGCCTTGGTATTTTTTGAAGCTTAGCCTTATTTCACTAAGCAAAATTCAAAATTTTAGCCTAGGTAATTTTAAAGAAACTTGGCCTTATTTCACTAACCAATTTAACATTTTAGCCTTGGTAGTTTTAAAGAAACATAGCCTTATGTCATTCGCCAATTCAAAAATTTGAGCCTTGGTAATTTTGATAGAAACTAAGCCTTATTTCACCCGCCAATTTAACATTTAGCCTTGGTAATTTTGATAGAAACTTAGCCTTATCTCATTCACCAATTCAAAATTTTAGCCTTGGAAACTTTTAAAGAAACCTAGCCTTATTTTACTAAGCATTTTAACATTTAGCCTTGGTAATTTTGATAAAAACTTAGCCTTATTTCACTAAGCAATTTAACATTTAGCCTTGGTAATTTTCATAGAAATTTAGCCTTACTTCACTAAGAAATTTAACATTTTAGCCTTGGTAATTTTGATAGAAACTTAGCCTTATGTCATTCACTGATTCAAAATTTTAGCCTTGGTAATTTTTATAGAAATTTAGCCTTATTTCACTAAGCAATTTCACATTTTAGCCTAGAAAGTACTAGGAACTGCCATTTACTTTTAGTGCTGCAATTCTGAAATATTACTCCATAATAAACGTTCCCCAAAACGTCTGGAATACATCACACGTATAGGATTCCAAACCATGAATATAGTGAAACAGCAACAACTATGAAGATGAAAAACGGGATGTATACAATTGCACAACAAAGTCTTGCTACCGATACTTTCTAAGATATTCAAGGTTCAATGTTGCGTTAACCACATTCCACACAACGGCGAAACCAAAATACTACATTTACCCACATATATGACAAATAACGTACGTACCAGAGTAAAAAGTTGTACTTCTTTGAACTGTCGTTTGCCTAAAATTATGAATAGTTTTCTCCTAGCATCCCTTTAACTTACATGAGATGATCATCTTTCATGATCCGCATTAGATCCCGTCCGTACGTACTCAGTTTCTGCTGCTTGTTTTCCATTCTTTTTGACTTTATACATTTTCAAACAAAAAATCGAAAAAATGCGAGGGTGAAACTGCATACTACACTGACATGACATATACAAGCTGTTGTCTTTTGAATATTTTTGTGGCATGGTATAATATTGCGTCAAAGTGCAGTACAATCGTCAGCCAGTCATCCATTTTACAAATAAAAATCTATGTATTATGAAAATGGAATTGTGCACCATTTGCAACATGATATTATTTTTTTTGTGCTACTTGTATAATATTACAAGCATTTTTCGCTTCACATACCTACCGTTGATGCAAGTACCCAGCGTGACAATGGGGAAAATTATTTTGTAAAGTTTGTGTAACTTCTCACTTCTCTTTGTTCTAGCTTCACAACGACAAAGAGAGATAAAATGTTAGAATTAAGTATACAGCAATTTCTCATAATATCTACCCATCTTACTTTTTACTGTATTGCGAATAACGGTTGGTTGACAAAATTTTAGATGAACATTGAACACATTTAGCTTTTCCACCATTTTAGTAATGAAATCTTTCCTTCCGCACTGATGATTTTTCATAACAGTAGAATATGATTGCTAGATGATGGCACGATGATGATAATACTTAATGGAATATGCAATGGACGAATGTGCAGAGAAGCTAAAACGGCCAAGAGATTTTCTGTTTTTCTGTTCGACCTTGCATCTAGAAAGTCGGAAGTGGAAACACGGTATGTGTGATGCACAAGCCAAGTCTAGCTTCAATCCAATCAAGTCCAAAGTATTTCAAATCCCTAGTTAAACCGAGATGAATTAAAGCTGTCTTTCATGTCAGTTCTAAAAACAACGCAATAAAAGGAAGCACAACTTCATCCGTTTACCAAGTCTATTTGAAATGCCGCATATGATACAGCAGTATAAAAGACGTTCGTATATTTTGTTGATTACCTCAACACATACAAAATTCATAGTAAAGTTAAGATTTAATGCCTGAAAACATAAACATGTCAGCAAAGCGCTTCACTTTCACGGAGACATGGCTAATTTGCGCTTAAATACGTGAACTGACTGAAAGCATGCTCACTACTGCAACACATTCAGACTGCCTGCAAACACGGAATCAGTCACAAAACGCAATATACCGACAAGAAGCTAGAGAAAAGCAAAGAAATTGAGTTTTTATAAGCAAAAAATCAATAAATAACGAAATCATTTCTGGAGAGAAGTGCTGTCAGTGGCAGTTGAAAAGAAAGATTTAAAGCAAAAACGATTTTGATTTTATTCTTGCAGTTCCCCCTCTTGCTTCTCTTTTTTTGCACTGCTTCTCAATCTCAACTCCTAAACGGATGCCGATACATGATACATTTAAGATGGGGTGACAGGTCAACCGGCTTGTTTAACTCCAGAATTCTCCTGAAACTACGCAGCTCAATACTGAAGTCAATATAAACTGTCTATATAGGGCTTCTAATTCCTTGATCCTGTTGTATCCTTCCAGATCAAATTCATGACAAATTCATGAATGCACCTTCATGGAATATGAACTTGTACACGTGTCAATTCCATTTCCAGCCAATACACGTAAATATTACCTGAAATAGCATTCTGCTTTGAGAAAGATTTCTCTATTTCTAGCCACTTTTCACGATAGTATGGAAATCATGATAAGCAGTCAAAAAAAAGAAAAGCCATGGCTTAAAATGGAATTCAACGCTGCTGTCTCGTAATTTACTGCTTCTTTGCATGCATGCACTTTGTTGTTTAAAAGCGTTAGGAAGAGAAAAAACCTGACTCAAAGAAAGAATTCAGTCAAGTTGAAATACTGTACAGCTTCCTTGCGTGGTCGTATCGTCTGTTTGAATGCAAGAGATGAGTTTTATGTGGTTGTTAAATGTGTGAAAGTAAAAGCGACGAATTCACAAGGGAGGATTACTCCACGCGATTTTGTGGCTTTTGTATAATAATGCTAATGGTCTTATAAATTTTCCTTTTTACACACCAGCCCATTCCATAGAAGGCTCAAGTTGACAACTGGTTTGGAAAGATTTGGAAATTCTCAAAACTATTCCGAATTGGTGGAAAGAGAGATAGGAATTTTATTTTCTAAACGAAGTGCATGGGTACGGTAACAGCACGACATCATGACTATGATTATGACCGTGAAAAACTTGAAAGAGCATGAAGAAAGTTAAACCACTTTTTACCCAAAAAATCGTTGTTCTGTTCGTGCTACTAGTTTCTGCTTTCATGGATTATGGAGATTTGCGTTTGCATTGCTTTTAGAACTTGAAAGGATTCTGGAAACTTGTGCTGCTGCTATTTATTTAGATTTGGAAACAATGAGCCTTGAACGATATGCATATCTAATGTCTAAAAAGCACCAATTCATACATTCATTGTTAACTTACGGTTCATTATTATGGAATAAATTTAGATGTGAGTTCTGAATTCATGAGTCTCTTGAATATTTAAATTGATTATACCTACCTATATTATATAATGATACGATGAATTATTATTGATATAAAGAAAGTAACTTCGAGATGGCTTTTCATTTAACACTTAAATTACAAGCTACTAAGATAAATACAATACAATTAATTTAATTTGACAGATTTAAACTGCATCCATGTATTGATCATCAGCATCATGAATATATCCCAATAGACGTTAGAAAGGAAGACTAGACGCAAATTCTTCGTATCATCTCATATGTTATAGTTATACCGTAAATTTGCAAATAGATGCCCTCCCTCATCTACCATTTAGTTTATAATTTTCACTAAATCTAACTACCGAAATTATTATCAAATATCCACATAAAATTTAAATGTGTTGCATTTTATGTGCTTGCTATTTTGCTACATTGTCAATTATGTTGCGATTTCTTCTGGATTATGGATACTAAAATTATAAACATGCTAGTCATATCGTAATCATACTTACCCTTTCAATGTAGGACACTGACGAGAAAGGCTCCTAAAGCTGGGCTGGGGGCTACTAAAACTTCAGATTATGATGTAGCCGTTTATCACTCATGTGTTTTAACGTTTTTTATTCAGAGCTCTTCTTGCACTTGACTCTGGATAAATGCTACATGTATGAACGCGAATCTTAATGATTTAACTAATCACAAAGTTAATACCACACTTGCAAAACAATGACAAAACGCTTTCTGCACTGTCAAATAATAGTCTTCACTTCAGCTGATCTCCAGTCAAGGTCTATAATTGACAATTGCCACTGTTCATGTTCTCTTCTTCCTCAACACCTGCTATTCTATCCTCAGCCCACGGCGACTTCCAATTTTCACTCTTACGATTAGAGTGAGAACACTTTGATGCACTCAATTAACTTTGAGTTAGTAAAAATGATAATGCGCTTTCGTAGACTTTATCAACCCAAAGACTTCAGATTAGGACAGATGCTAATGAACACATAATATGTAAATGCATAATGTACGGTGGGTTGGTGTGTGTTCGCAACTTTCACTCAAGATTAACAACATACATTAACTAACTATTTTGGCGTGAAAGCAGTACAGCATAGAACAGCTTGTTTTGTTTGTGCAAAATGCACACTTTTACTTTCTCACAGTTCCATTGTACCTGTAGTTGTTTGTGTACGTTCAAGACGACAGCAAAACGCCGACTGTGGTCTGGAACATGGAACCTTCCACGCAAACTGATGAAAAAGATTCGGTTCGGAGATTATCAAAAAAACTACACCGAAAATGCGGAGGGAATCCGACATTTCTCCACATTGAGTTTACTGTTTAGTCAGTTGGTTCGCTTTTGTATTCATGAAATTGTGGGAAGTGGGATCCCAATGTATGCGTCAGGACAAGTTGTATTTGTAATGGAATTGGTTGCAGTGTGGGATGGATAGGAAGAAAGCAGAAGAGAATAGCAGCGAAATATTATGTTTTTACTTCTGACGGTTGCTTTTGTACCTAGTCAGGATAACTTCCAGTTCCAGATAAAAAGAGCATAGGATAGGATGGGAGGAAAAGGAACTACCTATATGTATGTATAATCCTTCGATTGTTAGATTTTGAGCATTGTGCCGAGCATATTACATTCCTTCTTTTACATCAAAACTTCACTTCAACATACAACGATATTCCGGTTTCCGTGCTCGTCTCTCAGAAAAAAAAACACAACAAGCCCTCTCCATAATGCGTCAGGTATCTGCTTATGATGCTTTGATTATGGTATGGGGAACACGCAATCCTAAAAGTACAAAGCGTCTGCAACTGGCAACGCAACGGATGTCACAGAAGGTGTAAGGAGATGGAGAAGACTGACGGGGTGAGTGTTTTCATGAGTCACACACACTCATAGGCAGCAGCCCCAATCTAACAGAGCATCTAGCAGCAGCAGAGCTAGTTTTTAATGTCCATACAGTATCAATCCACTCTTCAGTCCAAGTCGCAGTAAAAACGAGAAAAATCTGCCTAATGTAGAAGTAATGGATATAAGATTGTTTGTAACAAGGTATAAATTCAATTGATAAATTCAACAATTGCATTGTTACCTGTTTCATGTTTATGGGCGGGTGTGGTATAGGTATAGTTAGCTACCTTTTTCACTGCGATATCATATACATAGGAACATTCCATTTTCTGTTTTACGTTATGTATAATAGAATTAAGCTCATGGATCATTTTTATAATATGCAAAATTTTTGATTTTGTGAATATACGTATAGAACGAACTGACTCTGACTGACTCATCATGGCATGTACTCATGCATTTTTGCAGTCATTTGGTTCCTAATGGAATTGACAGATGAAATTATGAGAGCCAATAAATGCAACATTTCGTTTTAGAATGTTGAAAGTTAGTCAGTTAAGATTAAGACACAGGAAGAAGAGCATTTTATATGACTTAACTCGTCGAAAATTCTTGTAGAAAAATCATGCGAAACTAAATGTAATCTGCTATAAAACCAAAGTCCTTGGTCGGCTACCAGTGTCAGTCGAACTTGTAGAAGAATTTGCAGAGATGTGATGTTATACAGTGCTACATCTACATTTCTCACAACAATATCTCGAGTTATATCATAGAATAAAACACCCTAACAAATGCATAATATTTAACATACGACAACATTTGCAAGTAACTCGAGAGAAAATCTGCATTAAAAATAACATTAGGCTGTTCATGTTCAAAAAGAAATAATGAATGGAAATATGAAGATTAATTAAAAATAGTTTTTAACCCCGTTTTATGATTGCTGACAAGACAAACATTTGTAAGCAAAAATCACAATGTAATTAAGGGGGCTTGTTTTAGCTTTCGCCAACCCAAACCTAGCTTGGAAGTTGCATTTATATAACCATGCTAGAAGTCG
>JAQIXX010004910.1:0-15090 GCA_034700605.1 Willowsia nigromaculata
TTTGAAGTTTATTTTTCACAATTTTCAACTTTGCATCATCCACGCTTCATCACACAACCTGGCTCACCTTTTTTAATTAACGTACCACACCTAGCACACTACATTGCAATCTTGACAGAAAATTGAATTGGCTTCAAGTTGTTCTCCTACTGGAATTCTAGAAATCATCTCTTCACAAAATCGGCCCATAAAATGACGAATAGTCCATAGATGAGGGAAATTTTCATTTCCCGGTTTCTTTACAATATTGTTCTCAAGCAGACAAGTATTTACAATGCAGAGAATATTAAATTCCCAGTTCAACAACTTTCTCTAGAAATGCTGGCGCTTGCCAGCCCTCAAGTTACAAAGTTTCCATCATATTATTAAGAGATAAGTGAGTAAAAGTTGTTATAAAAAAGGAGCAGGTTTTTGATTTTAAGGCATAAATGTAAAGCTATTATTATATATTTTCCATTACTTAATCAAAGTTGCATGCATGTGTGACTTATGTAACATTCAACCAACGAATTTAGTCTTTTGAATCTTATTATCAGTTATACAGACATCGTGTTATGTCTGCACTTGAGATTACTAGTCTCAGGCGAACCAAAATGGAAATAAACCCAAGTTTAGGAAGTTTGTTGCAGCATATTTTGTCTCGTTTTGGAATTATTTATGCGTTTTAATGTTTATCAAGATTAGCAAAAAAGGAAGGGTGTTGGCTAAACACTAAGCTTTTTTAACAATATGAACGTCAAAAGTACTTGTGAGTCTTGCGATGTTGTTAGATGTGCGTACTAATGGTTATGAAAAAAAGAAAATGAAAACTTCTTTTCGCATTTCTAATCCAGTTCTACTGGTTGTTGCATACAAATTAGGCATAAAGCTCGCATTCCTTCGTTACACTTACACCTCTTACCCTCCGGCATCATGATTCTTTTTGTTACTCGTTTTCTTCACTGACCGTCCGTATTATTTGGGCCCTCCCTCTTATTTTTAGCTTTCAATTTGAATCACATAACTTGTCTGGTGATTCTTTTTCATCCTTGTCGTAAACAGTTTTGTAGACTATGCCAGCCGGTGTGATACATTCTTTAAAAACGCGGTATTGATAGACCGGTAAAGAACACTAATCGACCACTGTTATGTAGCCGCTCTTATACTATTATGTAGTCAAGAAAAACACGCCCTGAATAAAATCAACTTGATTAAAAATAAACACAATAATATTATGTATTTATTTCTTGACTGATTGTGTGCTGTATTAAATAGGTAAAACAAAGATTTCCACTTAGGCTACACGGATGTGTTGATGAGTACTTGAAGCTGACAACTAGAAAAATGCTAGAACGTGGTAAAAGCAGTAAAAAGTGCAAATTATGTAGCCCAAAAGGAAAGAAGATAAACTTCTCAGATAAAAGGCTGCACTTAATCGGATGCAACAATTGTTCTAAAATAAATTATACATTTATAATCATAAATTAATAGTTTTCATACCCTCCCAGGTGTGAAGTCAATTACAGAATATCCTGAAAAGTGAATGTGCGTATGCAGTTGCACTTTTTACTACTGTATTTTTAAGTGTAACACTGAACAGTGCATGTATCATTTGTGCCTTTTACTTCTCAGTACTCGCTCATCATAAAATATAAAAGCATCCAGAGCATTACTGTTAAAATTGGTATGTATGTAAATAAATTTATTATGTAAAGTAATATGGTAAAGCAATGCACTTCAAAATATTAAGGTCGATACAGTCCAATTCCCCGGAAAATTAATCAGACTATAAACTTTTTGGTGCAACCAGAGGAGCAAAGAGCAGGGATAATACCCAAACCTGTATTACAAGTGATTTCTTTAAAATATGATTTAAATTTTGAATACTTACGCACGCGACTGCTTATTCAATTCTATACATTACGCCTCTTACGCAAACAAAGAAGACATGCTTTCACTAAAACCAAACGAGGAAGGTAGAAAACGAAATTGTGAAATGAGAGCATGCTAAAACCAATGTACCTAAATAACATCATTACTTTTTGCTACCTTCAAATGCAAATCCGTCCCGATTTAGATTCTGAAAATATTCGTCTTTCCTGTGAGTTTTTAATGCAACGGAATATTTCTTTATTATAATTCTCATGCTCTGCAAAGAAACAGGGTTATTATTGATGATATTCTGTAATTATGCCTTTAAAATATTTTTATGAATAAAGGGCAAACAACTTTAAGTGTACTAAACTGTGCCAGAATTAAACATCACAACTAACTATTACCTTGCAGTAAAATTTTCATTGCATTTAACCTAATGTCATTCTTTACGACTCATTTACCACTACTGCTAAACACGTACAATATTATTATCTACAACTACACTGCTCTCAATGTATGTTACATAACAATGCGCATATACTATACTAATATATTATCAAGTATACATAAATACGTTAGTCACTAGTTAGGAGTGCTCTTTTTTGCTTACATTAAAAAAATTAGCATATTTTGATAGCAGAGAAGCAACAAAATTACTTATTTTCCCTCAAAAACTACAAAAGGAAGTTGTTGATTAGTAGATTATTTGTAGAACGTAACTGCGTAATCGTGCAAACTTAGGTAACTAAACATTAAAGCTATTCGCAATGAATTTATGTACAATCTAGTAGATTTTTTAAAAGTTGAACATTGGTTTAACATCTTAACTTGTAGCTTTAAGTAAAAATTTGGGAGTTATCGTTTGTTTTATAAAGATTAAATTACTCATTTAGCTCTAACTTCTTTGACTAGCCATAGGGAAATTCGGTGCAATGGCTATATATCAAAAGCCATTGTCCCGAACAATATCTAATATTAATATCTAATTAAACTTAAGCTTCAAAAAATTTCTACCGATACAAGCTTGCATGACTTTCTATTCTGCCCATATGTACTGCACAACTGCACTGCAAAACTTTATCAGAAAAAACTTTATCAAACTCAAAATTAGAAACATGCATAGCTTATTTCATTTAAACAGGCTCAGTTTTTGCGATCTACAAAGAGAAAAAATTATCACATCAACTCGTTTTAGAGTAACCTTACTAAACTGAATCATCTGCATCTGTATTGTAGTATTATTGTAAGCGGTTAAGAGCATTAAGACTTAAAGTCGTATAATATGTTTACGTAATTCCGAATTTCAGGATTTCCGAACATAGTATAGAAAATTCAGTGTATGACTCACTCACAGGATTAATTGATGCACAGTGAAGTAAATTACATAGCTTACACGCTCAGGGTTAACATAATAAACAATAAAGCAAGAATTCACAATTTAGGATTAATTGTTGATCTGACAAATGTTCACAAGTTTGGTTCTCACGATAATTTATCAAATTATGACATATCATGACAAATGTGTGATGAAACACGGGGGTACCTGCATATGAAGACGTGTTCTGGCTTTGTCATAAAAACAATTAATGTTTCATTATTAATCCAATTATCATATTTTATAAAAGAATATAGTCTCATCTCTCAGAGTGGATTTGATTTCTATGCTAAACGTACAGTAAGTATGTATAAATACAAAGTAGCAGTAAAATGTTTGAAATGTTTTACTAGAAGAAGAAAACTAACGCAAAACAGTGCAAAAACACATTACTTGTCATGTAGATAAAGCTTACTGAATATTTGCAAAGCAGTAGTAATGAAAACAAGGTGCTACTATCTTTTGGCTTATTCAAGTGATGGCATAACATGGATCGTGTCATGCTGATTAAATCTTGTTAAAGCAGAATCATAACTGAAGCAAAACTACAACAAAGCCACATTAATCATACATATCATTCATAAATGCTTCTCATGATGATCGTCAACCTAAAGTGCAATGTCTGTGGATCGGTACCCATATGTAGATAAACATTTACAATTGCAATCTTTTAAGGTGTCTAACTTTAATTTTAATATTGATTTGTTGCTACTTGAATCGTGAAGGAGCTTATGTATACTTCTGCTCGTGGTCGTAGTGGCTGAGACTTTTTTCAAGATTCATGATTTTTTTGTTACATGAATCGGAGTGAGTCTACAAAAAGTCATATCCCCTTCTCTGCTGTGTTTATTGATTTGGTATGGTATACTTTTATGGTACCAATTTGCGTCTTGGCATTTGGTTAAGCATCAGCAGCATTATTGGCATTTAAGACCCATTACAGTCCATCATCGTTCATCTCATCTCACTAGTAGATAAAAATTGAATCCCTTTTTCACTCACTTACAGCTTGGCCTAGATTTTTTTGCCATGTTGTTTCGTTGTAAACACGGTCTCTGAACATGTCGGCTGCTGTTGATAATGAGTTTGTAGTTTATGCATACGTTACACGTGAAAAATCCTTTCAAACAAGATTTTGCAATAATTACTCAAACATAATGAATATAAAAGAATTGCGCACGCATGTAAGTATAGAAGCAATATACATTGTTAATGTAACAAAGAGCGGATTTCTCAAGGAGCCGGATAAATAAACAGGGTTTAAAGACAAGAAGTGCAAGCATGAAGAGTAAACTCCATTTTCCTAATTCTTTGAAAGTAATTTACTGCCTCCCTGGAGTGATTCGTCGTGAACAAGCAATATTTGGGAAAACTCGTCTTCACCCAACAAATTCACGTGTTTAACCAACCATGTACCATTAGGCAGGTACATTTATTTAGTCTTCGTCTTCGATCATGTAGTTCGTAGAATGATTGAAATGAGTCCCTTCGTATGAGCTCATGTAGCACAAAGTCATCTAATAGTTTATGTTTGTAAGCGACTCGCTTGCAGCAAATCTGTCAATTGTATTGTAACATACTCTTGTTTGGTTTTTAGTATTTCTTGCATAATGACAACAATTAGAGATGAAAAAGACTAAAGCCTGAAACAATACAAACAAGAAAAATGCCAAACGAGTTTGGTATAAGCACATGACATGATTTTATTCAACTTTAAACCAGAGCACTTAAATGAAAATTGAGGATCGTGTGCTCAAGCACATCTCACAAAAACGCTGAGCTGGAGTAGTTGCTGGTACAATGTTTTTCACCTTAATCATTTTAAAGATTTGTATGTTGCACACAAAATGTGTTTTGAACGGTATTTTGTGCATTTAATCACCGTAAATCATCGACACAAAATGCAAAACAATCTGAGACTTGAAGCGTCATACATACATACATTCAACGAGCATAACTGCTTAGTTTTTTTTCTCTAATTGACTACACGCCTTTTTTCCTCAAATAATTTGCAGTACACAGGATTTGACATTTGACACAGAAGATCGGGTTTCGTTGCGATCCTGAAGAAAGGAGTGCCAGTAATAACGTTGGAGGTTGGACTATCAACTATTGGTTGGTAGTCTGTCAAGTTCTCAAATAACTCAATAAGAGAAACTACAAGGAAATTGTCGATGATTTCTACCACGTGGTGTTCCTACCCGTAGAATTTATGACGTACGCTCCTCCAATTAAGATTTTTATCAAAGGACAAGTGAACAAGTCAATTACCAACTACCCTTGAATATTCAAAACTAAAATACAACAAAACAATAGGTATATGTATGATTTTTGAGTGAAGTAGCAATAATGTCCATGTCCTGTATGTGTAAACTTATTAAAAAGCGTAAGAGTTCAAATGAACGGCTTTATCAACAACTTACGATGTCCCTATCATTAACCTTTTGTTATGTTCAATGTTCGAGGGCTATGAGTATGAGGGCTTATCGGGGTCGATATAGGGAGCTTGCATATTATGTATTTTTATGCTTTACTTTGTTTTAGTATGCCTTTTTAGCGGTTTATTCTTTCACACTGTGATATTTAAACATATCAAACAAACTTGAAATTTTAATTATCCATTGTCAAACTGACAAGGACCATAAATTCGACAGATTCACATTTTTGATAAAAGAGCGTAAATGCTGAATGTATGTAACTATGAGCTGTAAATTTTGAAACTAATTTAATATTTTTCACTTTCTTCTATCAAGTCAAAGTAAGTTATGTGGAAGCATTTATATGATGCCACAAGAAACTATAAAGAGTTCAATTTTATAGATGCAAAGCATATTGCATACTTTTTACCGACTTTTGGGGAAGGGAGGGAAATCAAATTGACAGCAATTATTGCTAAAGTGTAACCAGCCACTCTTACTTTTATACAATTTTAAATCAAATCTCTGGGTAATGTGATGAACACTCTTCCGTCTCTGTGTTTCGTAAGCAGCAACATATTTAGTCGTAAATTTAAATGCATGACAAACTTTGAGTATTTGTGCACTCCAAGCAATAAATAATAAAAAGTGAATGCAAAGTGATATTAATAGAGACATAAAATTTGTGGCCGATGGTCGTTATTAATGAACTAAGCGAATATAAAAACAGTCTTTTAGTACTTAAACTATAATAATTGTGCATTAAGCGGAGATCTGAAATGGTTTTTTATGTTGATTGCAGACTACGCAACGAAAGCTCGTGCCATTAATCATTCCGTTCTTATGAACTTGTTAAAAGGAACAATATATCAAAATCATCAGTGGAGGGAATTGGCAAGCACACTTTTTTCATACCTCGTCAAGCAATAATAATACACCATAGCCCTACTCATTTGCTATGCATCACTGCGCCAAAAGTAATAAAATGAAATTTCAAAATGTTTGCACTTTGTTTGATGTGCATGTTTTATGATGTTTTGATTCAAACGTCTCTAAACGTACAGTTAATACGCATACTCATTATTATGAATCAGTAACGTTTCCGGATGGATACGATGCCACTTAATATGGCGTAAAAAGTAAACTCGCGAATTACTTTCCAAAAGTACTGCTTGCCCAGTACCTAGGAAAAAGCTCATAATTCATAAGTTAAAGCCAACACGGTAGGTTACCAATGTACTTATAGGTAATTGATTTCAGTACGTCATTGGTAGTCCTCCAAGTGAATGCATTTTAAATGATATTTGAAGTTTTGATGATGAAGATTGATGTAAAATTAACTTCATTACGAGTTCAAAAAATATATGGGTTTGCAGGTGAGTAAATATTTTAATGCATATTCATTAACCTATCATTTTCTCTCCATATTATTCCTCACACTCCACCACATCATTGTCCTATAAAATGAAATAATTTTTATAAAGTATAGCCATGGTTGTACTTTACAGCACGCTTATGCGCAAGCCAACCCAAATGATCAAATACAGTTTCACTTTTTATAAATATTTGCAGCCTTCAGTACATTTGCAATCCTTCCTATAAAAGTGCGAGTGATAAAACCCTAAAATCACATCATACGCACGCACAAAAACATTTGATAATAGTCATTAGGAAATACAATATAAGGAGATGTAAGTTTTAGAATACCCTTAATTTTCATTCAAAATCAATGAAATTTTTTGACAGCTAGTATGAAAACGGGGAGCACATGATACAGGAGTACTGCTACATAATATGAATCACAATGATATTTTTATTCATGCGTCAATATTCAGTCATGCTTATGAATTTGGAATAGTCCTGCGTGGAAGTAGATATGATGTCAGAATGATTCTTTTTGCTTTATAGCTGGAATTTGCGATACATATTGTCGAGTGACAAGAAACTTTCTGTTTTCGTATGCGCTACTGATGTACTTATTCATTTATTCACAAAACAACTATTACATTCAGTACAATATTGGTTAACGTTTATAAAACTAAAGTGATTTGCGTATTAGTCGCCAGTCATTTAGAAATACGAGACAAGTGTTGGAACTCAGTGTTACCATTTCCAAAAGAGTTTTATTCTATGTGGATGTGGATTACGGTTTAAAAATAAAAAGGCATAGGTCAACGCACAGTTATAGCACAAAAATTAATTTAGTTCATCTCTAGGTTATGATGATGTGAGAAATTTATACAATATCAAGGATAAGGTTAAGCATATACTCTTTAACAGCGATAAATTATTTTTATTGTCCCGATAAAATGCTTATTGTGAACTCGGGCACTGAAAACCCAAAGATGGCAAAGGGAATCACTGCAGAAAGACAATAAAACTTAAATTTTTCTAAGTATCGGAGACGAAACTTGGTCTTTATTGTATCTAGTATAATGATTAATTTTTTGTTTCTGTTACATGTTAATTATTACAAACGAAGAATTAGAATGAAGAAAAAACGCTTTTGTTCTGAAGATGTCTCACAGATTCCTTGTACTACATGGCATCATGTATCATGGGATATGGATGCATACGAACATAGATAGAACGTTACATGAGTCATGCACTATTTATCAATGTTTGTTCATGGTAAATGCAAAATGTGAGAAGAAGTAAGCACGAACACGAAACAAAGCAAACTATAGTGTCCATGTCCATGGAACTTCAAAATTCTCACAAACCCATTCGTACACCAGCTATCGTCATTCCACACAACTGGTGTGTCTTTTATAAAGGCAACCGATTCGATATTCTTCTCATCTGTGTTGAAGAAGTTGGTAATGTTAGCATAACGTGGCTACATGGATCTACTCCATGCCAGATTATAAAATGATATATCCAGCAATGTACCACTGGTTCCACATATATATGAGCACACAGAAAGATTGTAAAAAATCCAGAGAACCAAGAATACTGGAATAAAGGAAAGAATGGAGCATTATAAATTCATAAAACCAAAACAAAAAACTCGTTTCTCTGTCTCTTCATTACTCCATATAGTGACTATTCTGTCGTAAAGACTCATGTCATCCACATGTGAGAATGACGAGACAGGAATTAAAGGTTAAAAATTAGCTGGATCTCTGTTGCAAAAAAAAAAAATCACACAGGAAGGTAATCGAGTTTTTCTAAATCTTCTACTGAAACGAGTTGGTCGTTTTACATTTTCGGTGTCGCAATAATCACAATAAAAGTAGGGAAATACGTGGAATCGATAAAATGTTTTATGTACTACCAACTGTTTGAAAGAACTAAGAACATGGTACAAAAATTCGCAAGTAAATTTGGAAGTAAATTTCGCAGTATTTTTTGCCATTATTGGGCTCAACTTAATCCTATTGACGGATTGTAAGTGTTCAGTTTTTACTCCTCTTTGCTACGCTTCATTGATTTGTATTGATTTCATAAATACAGGAAAAGTGTAAAGGTGGAGTTAGTAAGTCAACGCTAGGCATGACACACGAAAGACATGCAAAATAAAAAATAGATTTGCCCTTGAAGTAATCTATAACTACGTTGCATCGATTTTTCCCAAATTTGTTTATTAAAAGTCACAAATTTTGTAAAATTATAGCCGTTTCAAATTATGTGGTTCCAAATATTCACTTATTTGGAATGAGCAAAAACAAACTTAACCTATACACATTAATCACATCATCATTTATGTTATTGGACCATGTTACATTTTATCATTTCATAGATAACATTATACATATTCATCGGAAAAGAATGTTTTAAAATGTTTAAAAAGTTTATTGGATTCGTCCAAGGTGGTAAAAATGAGTTGATTTACACATGAAATAGGTTTCCTGTATCATACATACCATATTGCATCACTGGAAGAATATGTAGCTCTGTATGCATTGATATTTAAGCGATATTGTGTGACTAATGTAATAATTATAATGGGCTCTTGTTTTGCAGAATGAACACTTGAACACAACCAAATGAAAAATTACAAGATTAGAACCAATCGAGTACTCGATAGAAACGCTGGTGGCCGGTATTAGTACCGCAAAGCGACAGTTACTGACTGAGTTACCTGGCAGGAGGCAAATCAGTAGACTCTTTTATGAAGTGAGGGAGGATTGCCCTTCATTTATTAGTGCAGCTAGTGAATCCCGACAAATTTCAAGGTAGGTTGATAAAAATGCATATTTGCAATATTGCAAAAACATAATTGGAAGGTGTGTTATGCATGAATCATCATTGGCATAAAACGTAAGCTTGGCAGTGCACGATAGAAAATTGGATGACTTATATGTGCAGTGTGCAAACCAGTAAAGAGCATTAAAAATTAAACCTTAATTTTCCAGAATCAATATTTAGCTGAGCAAATACTTTGGGAAACTGGTGATTTTGTAAAGGGGACTGGTGAAAGTAGGATCCTATATTTATTAATGTAGGGAAATGAGAACCAATAATTTTTGTGTCAAAGTAGGAGCTAGTTAGATCATGCAGTGCTATAAGCTATATTATTAAAAACATTTCTCCTTTGATTGAATGTCATTCCAGTTGAAGGTCCATTATCTTAAGACCATTACGTTTCATTTTCACTATGCACACAGGTAGACGCGTCAATAATTTCGTGACAAGGCGTGACGTAAACTATCGATTTTTTACGTCTAAAACATTCACATGAGCACCATGTATTTCTACAACAGTTAGGTAGGATAGCTTCCTGTACTGCCATAAGTGCCATATCGCCAGTTGTATTGTCAATTGTACGAGCAAAAAACTTGGTTTTGCTTTTGACAAAACGAACGGACAACACGCCACAAACTAGTAGGAGTAAACCATTTGAGTTCATTCATATTACATTTTTGCATTATAGCTGGGCTTGTCCTATACTCGTGTACACTAGTAGAATTAAAAATTACAGTGCAACGCAAAAGTCGCTACCAGTTCCAGCATATTCCCGTTTGCGTCATAACACTAGAAGCTCATATACCACACATGGCTCATTGCATTGGAGGTTCCAAAATTAGCTATAGTTTCGGCTTCTAGTTTTTATTTGCACGTACATCAATTTTCTTTCATTCTTCACCCCTTCTGTTCCACGCCAGCCACACAGCTCATAACTTTACCTGAGTTTACAGTAGTATCATTAACTCGACATGATCAAAAAATTGAATCGTCCTGGCAAAAGAATTGAAGCATAAATTAGTGTATAGAAAGAAAGAGTATCTTATCCCACCGGACGGAGGCATTTTGTCATGTTAGGTTTAAAATTCTCTTTGATGAGTTTTTTAAATGGAAATTTAAGATTTTAATACATAAAATGGAATAACATCCTTTTGGGTCAGAAATATTATAAACGCGGAGGTGATCAGTGAAAGTGTAAATATTTGCATAAAAACTTGGATATTTTTAGGTCTTGTTAGTCAGTGTAGTAGCAGTGATTGAAACCTGAGGAGCTAATACCCCTGCCCCCAAAATGATTCAAGGAGGGTCACATTTCCGTAAAGTAATCACTGTCCTGACGGTGACTTACTTGCTTCATGTGAATGCGGCTACGGACAATCAAAACGTAATCAATGAAATCAACAAGTAAGTCATAAGTAATATAACGAGTGGTACAGTACAATCCAATGAATTTTTGTACAAGATTTTAACTTTTTATGTTTGATTGTGCTTCTTATTGTATTCTAGGCTGGAAAATATGGTGAAAACTATCCAAACGCCTGCGGAATTGATTGACGCAGTTCTGAAGCAAGTCGAATCGCATTGCCAAAAGAATCGTTCTTTTGATCAGGCTTATCTGGTATGAATTGATAATACATTTGCTATAATAAGAAATTTTAACTAATTGTTGTAAGTAATCTCTCATTATAAAACTAAATTTATTTTTCCCCTCAGACCAATGCAAGCCATTGCATCGAGAAATACTTCAATGTGAGCCAAGTCGCTTCAGACATGAGAGCAGCCGTACCCGAGGAGAAGATGGATACTGTTTTCAGAGACATGTGCAATAAATGGCCGAACGTAAGTCTATCAATGTTTGAAACTTTTGTATCCCATGCCAAATCAGATGAATAGTAATGTGATGATTGCATTGTTAATCTCTTATTATCTCATCAATGCAGGTAAAATCTTGTATGAACGAATTCTTCGTCGTTGTGGATGACTGCTGGCAGCAAGGAGACAAAGTTTCAAAATTCATTGAAGAAGTTGTCAGATTCTACTGCGGAGACGACAACAGTGGAGAGAAAATTGCAATTTTCTTCGCTGAAGGAGGACTGGAATGCTTGCAAACTCACGGAGATGAAGTAAAAAAGTGTGTTGAATCGAAACAGGATGTATTGGACCTAAACATAAACGAAGACACGCTGAGTAATCCCGAAGACTTGAATGATCTTGCCAGCAAAATTCCAATTCCAAAAACGGACGAGATCTGTTCGAATATACAACAGCTTCATGAGTGCGCCAGCCTGGGACTTCGCAAATGTAAGGATCCTACACCAGAGAACTTGATGACAGCTATGTTGATGCAGGTAGGAAAGGCCCTGGAATGCAAAGTCACTGAGTTTAAATCCCGTGAGGCTCAGACGGCAAGTGGAACTGCTCAGCAGTCCACTGTCGCATTGTCATCTCTCATGATAACGGGCTTAATTGGTCTCTTTGCCATTTAAACACTTGAGTTACTGGGTGCCAACGAATCTTAGTCGCTGGAAAGTCATACTACATAAGAAACAAAATAATTGTACTTTTCTAAGCTCTTTATCCCAATGGTTATTTTTCTATTGTGATTGGCAAATGCTCATCAAACAAAAGTCAACAGTCGATAGCTTTTTCAATCTTAGCTTTTTACCCATTTCCAACAAACATTGAACAAATATTAGAGTAGATTATAGATTGTAGGCATGTATAAATAAATATAATACACATACATCAGCTAGCTGTACGTCTTCTATATGAGCATAAAGCAAAGACCAAGATATTGTGTACTAATCCAATCAGTCATGATAAAATAATTATGAACAATCAATCAGCACCTGACACCTTGTTCCAGACATTCCTTGTCTTTTCACTATAGCATATGAAATGTTTTTTGTAAAACTATTAGATGTACCTCATACCCTTTGAACGATATATTGAATAATGAGTAGTACAACTCATTATTTTTACCTAATTAAGTAGGTATAACGGTATACACATATTGTTCAACGGTGTATACAAACTGAGTGTTTTAATTGATATTTACAACTTTATTTTCGACAAAATAAAACGGAAAAGTTCCTCATATTGTTTTACTGTATTCTTGTCAGTGTGCGAACCGCTAACTGATTTCAAATGTATTTTCCAATATAGTCAAAGTAATTGGTTGTCTCAAATGTAAGTGTTCTACAGGAAAAAATAGAGGTAAACTACGATACTTATTAATCTATATTTGCCAGTACATACACTAAGTTTGTCGTTTCATGATTTATTGGATCTTGTAATGAAAGTATGTATACAAAAATTTGTACAAAATTTGGAGGTTTAAGAGCATGCGTTACTCATTTAATTTTATAAGTAGTTAGGCAGCATAGCATAAGCAATTTCTGTTTGTGATATAAACGTCCAGCTTTAAGTAAATCATGACGATGCTGCTTTGTCAGTTAATGTTCAATTTGAATTACATGTTATTGATGAAGGCGTTCAGAAAAAGAGGGCTATGTACTTTTAGTGAATATAATTTTAGGGAATTTTTCGTGTCATATACCTTGAATTGTTTTGAATGAAGTTAACCATTTTTAAATGTTGTTTGAAGGAATCGAATTTTTTTTATTGACTGATCGGTATATTCATTTTGGTTAATTTATAGAATAGATACGAATATAAAAAACTAGATTCAGGTATAAAAATTAGAACTTTAAACTTTGTAAAAGAATCTACTTCTTCAAAGCAAGAACCGTTGGTTGGGCGAGGATAGTGCCAGTTGGGCTAGCGAGGAGAGTTTGACTTCCAACTCCGGCGACGAGTTGGGAGGAAAGAGCCAATGGGCTGGCAATAGTTTGGATGGAGTTGGCACGAAGAAGAGGAGCGCTAAGGAGTTGTGGTTGGATGGTTTTGGTAATAACTTGAGGGGCAGAAACAAGTTGTTGAGCTACAAGTTGTGGCTGGACAACGGTTTTAGCAACGGCAACTTGAGGGGCAGCGACAAGTTGTTGAGGGACAAGTTGTTGAGCTACAAGTTGTGGCTGGACAACGGTCTTGGCGACGGCAACTTGAGGGGCAGCGATAAGTTGTGGAGCGGCCTGAACAAGGGTTGGGACTGCGCGAAGTCTGATTTCAGGTTGGTCCACTACAACCTGTTGCTTGACAATGGTGGTCTCTGGGGCATTGATGCGTCCAAGCAAAGTGGCGCCCAAGGCTGGTCCAACGGCAACAGCTCCAGCAGGAGCACTGAGGAGGGTGGGGGCTGTGAGCACTCCGGCATTAGCGGAGGCTACGAAAGCAACAAGAACGATCTGGAAAAATAATTGAAAGAAATTTTTAGAAAATTTGTTGAATAGGGAAAATTGCGTATTTTATAAAGGCGAGCATTCTAAATTCATCTAAAGTGATGTAGTGAACTTACAAGCTTGAACATTTTGAATGATTGTTTGACCACAGTTGATGGAATGATGATTGGATCAAAGCAGACTGGTCTATTTATACAGAGAATATTGATCTTACATCATGAACTATGAAGTATCATATTGCATCAGCAATGGAACTTGGAACACGTTGAATGCTTTGCAATACCACTCCACCCTACCCTTATTCAGTAAAAATCCAATAATTTGATAGTCCAAAATGCATCGTTAAAAATTTGCGATGTATGTAGATAGTTTCATATTCCATTCAATCACACCCGTACGGTTGGAAGACTCCGTGCAAATTCTTTCAATCTTTGTTAAATTAATAAGGTTATTCGATGAATTATATCCTTGCTTTGTTGGACAAACTTTAAGCAAGCAATCCGTGGCTTCATGTTTAACCACTTACTTCTGCATGCACATCTTCGAGTTCATCTTTAAATGTGACAAAAAACCTGCTCTGTTAATTCTGGATAAGTTGATAATTCTTTTTTTGGCACAACAGGGAAAAAGGATTGTAATACCTACCTGAAAACTAGACAGATAAGTACCGCCTCCATCCATGCTAAACTGCGAAAAACACATCATGAGATGCTTCTATTGTCAATTGCAAAATCATACAAGTACCCCATTATAGTACGGTGAGAAATTGCAAACCAGCATGAAATACCAGCACATTGCAATTACACATCTTTTACCGTTTACACCAACATTAATGTTCAAGAAAAATGTAACGCTTGACACACTATAGGATTACATAAGACTGTGCCCAAGGTCAACAATGCGGAATTTGTGATTAGCCACGCTGGAGAATTGCTTTCCACACAACTGAATTTGT
>JAQIXX010004911.1:0-15089 GCA_034700605.1 Willowsia nigromaculata
CAGAGAAGAAAAAGTCCTAGGACGAAATCCTCAAAGACTCCACCACCACTTTTAAAGTAGAGGTGATAGCAAACCTCTTAACTGGGAAAAGGTGCGTGGTATATATAAAGGTATTACGCATTGCATCAATACCTATCTGTATATCGCTGAACGCTCACATTTAAATGGTTCGCGATCACCTCTACTTTAAAAGTGGTGGTGGAGTCTTTGAGGATTTCGTCCTAGGACTTTTTCTTCTCTGGTTCAGAGTAGCTGGGATTCTCTTTCTGGTTTTCCAGTATTTTTTCCAGATTTCTTTTCATTACCCTTTAGAACACTTGAGAATTCCACAGAATTTAAAGCCACGTGGATACAGTGATTTGTCGCAACTGCAGCGTATCGTTTTCTAGCGCATAGTTCGGGGAGTCCGTTTTCTGTGAATTTTTCGGCGTTCATTGCAAATCATGTGTGATTCAAGTCTCCACAAAATTATGTATCAAAGCTCACACACGCATACCTTATTGATCACAAACATGTTTGTTTTAAGAAACTTGCTCGTCCACCCACACAATTTATAAACTTTCCCGTTTGTTTTTTCAAAGAAAATGTGGTATGCATATTCCTTGCATATTTTTGTATTGGAAAAATTGACATCAAGGAGCTTGAATTCATCTTTCCACCACACGCGTTCAGGATCCCAAGTAATTTTACTTCACTAAAAATACCAACCAGAAACCCAGCCAATCTATCATTCTCCATCGTTTGAAGCCTTTACTGTTGCTTCACTGTGCTGGCCTCCCTTACAAAAAGATTTATTGGTGACATAAAGGCTTACAAAATAATAACAGCATCAGCAGCATCGCAGGAGGAAGGGAGGAAGAAAGGGAAAGTAAAAAGAATTTTAGCTCTAATAATAAGGTATACTCTGAGAGATGCAGACAAAGTGAAAGAGAGAGAAAATTGAAAATTTCACTTTGAACCTCCTCCTTTCTCCTTGACTTGATATCAGAGACCAGACCACTCTCCTCCAAGTTTTCTCCTTGAAGAAATAAAAACACGTCTTGGGATCCCTCTCCCCATGTATATAGCTACATTAAATATTATTATAAATCAGGAATAAAAGCTCTTTCCCTTTAAAAATAAACCTGCTGCTTTCTCCCTCCGACTCACTTTAGTAAAAACTTTTTTTTACAACTAGCAGGAACCACGTCTTTGGAGAAAGAGGCAGAAAAAATTGTGCTTTCTTCTCTCTGGTTTTTTGGTCCGTATGAGTTGAATGAGTGAAGAAAGATGAAGAGGAGGGAAGAGAAGATGAAAAAAAGAAGAAAAGTTGTTCTCTCATGAAAATGAAATGCCATTTGGTCTAATTAGTGGAGATTTAGGGGAGTATTTTTTATACTCTCCACTTGAGAATACGTTGAAATGAGTGGAAGGAGGTGAAGTGGTGGAATGATATGCACAACTTGTACTACATTCAGATAAGTAGTTAAACATGTAGTGGTATACTTTTTTATGGATGCAGATTCCTACGAAATATGCAAAGAGGAAGCCCTAAAGAAGAAAAAAAGTTTCTTCAGAGTGGAAAAAAGTTCTTTTCGACCATGTGCCCCTATTATAATATATGTATTTAGAGGGACTATTAAAAAACTATGTAGCAAAAAGATGGTTTAAATCCTCTAATGACTTTTTTATGTGTACCTTACTGCATTGTGCGTTATTAGCCCTTGAAAAAACGGAGAGAAGATTTATTTCGATATTGTGCGTGAATGCGTCTCTGCTCTGCTCAAGTATGCGTGTCTGATGAGGATTTATTTTGGTAATAAATTCAGGATTTTTAAATGGAGTAGAAAAAAATTAGTATTTTTCATCATTATCATTAGCACTTCATACGCTGCATATATTTTACACTGCGTTGCTGCATACTGTGTAGACAAGCATCTTAAAGTTTCTTGTTGCTATCAGTTCAAAGGTTGTCTCAACTTTTTGATGGGGACAATATTTTCTTCTTGAAAATGATGATGAGCTGGAAGACAAGACACGACAAGATAAAATGGATGGATCATGATGATGAACTGTTTGTGTGCAAGTCTCTTGCTCAATCTCGGATCCCATTCATTTTCCACCAAAAAATCAAGTATTTTCAAAGGCTCATCTTTTGCAGAGATTCCATAAATTTGGGAAGTGAACTCAAGAAAAAAACACGACCGCATCACATCACCACTGCACTGCTCCAGTTCATCCACTACTCATTATATAAAATATCAACACCAAGAGGGCTCGGCGGTGCATGCTCATAATAAAGAATTCTTTGGTCGATGAAAATGATGTTGATTTTAGTTGGAGAATGGAATGCGTTTTTAGTGTGGAAAGGGTTAAAACAGAGATGAGATGTGTAGTCAGAAGCGCAGTGGTTGTCTCTCTTGGTTGGCGGCGGCGGTGAATAGAATGAGTGAAGAGAATGAATGAAAATGAAGAGACTCTTCTTTTCTTGTCTCTCTGTGTCCTCTTGTCCTGAAAATGGAATATGCCACTTTTTTGTTGTAAAATGAAAAGGAGTAAAAGTCTCTTTAAACTGGGCTCTCTATATAGTCATACCTCAGGGAAAGTTATTTTTTGTTACTTCCAAGAAGTTTACTCTGGTGGAGAGCCTCAATATTTGGATTTTAATACATGTCAATTGTGAGGGTAGCTACTATATGGAGATTCGACTGTATGTAAAAAAAGAGAGCAGAAGACAAGTCTTTTTCTTTGCTTGTTTGAAGCACTCTTTCGTGTTTTCCACTTTTGCTTGATGAATTATTCATTAACTACATGAGCTTCTTCACATTAAAGTTAAGTGCACGACGAAAACCAGAGGAGAAGACGGCTCGTCGTCCTCATTCGCTCGTCCTTTTTTCTCCCTCGAATGGCATATTAGGCATGTATTATCCACAACGCAGAAAAGAGATGCGATGAAAAGGGAAAAAGTGGAAGTATCACCGTCTTCATCGTATTCATCGTCATATCATCAACTTTTCCATGTCTTCTTCATGTCATTTCCCTTTTTTCTTGTATCGCCATTCTCACTCACTTTCGAATAGAGAATATAATTTTGCCCTTGTTTCTCATCATTTTTCCAGTTTCTCAGTATTCATAATAATTTCGTGTCATTGAGCATGCAGACGCATGCACAGACACACACACCCAAGCTTATACCATATCATCATCATCTCACCACAGAGAGAGATTCCAACATCCAACAGTTGTGAATATTTTATATTGCACCGGCAAAAGACGAGAAGGAGAAACACAAGTATTGCATCATCAGGATCCCAAGCACATCTAAAAACATATGATATTATTCACAACACATCTGGAGGAAAATTCTGAATGAGGAAATGTTTTTCACGACAGAGAGGGGTAGTGGGAGGAATTGTGAATGTGTGTACACATTTATTATTGTGCGAGGCATGGAAATGATAATGAGCATGGATGATGCTTATTATTATTGCATGGGACACTGAAACCTCTATCTCCCAACGTGTTTTATATGCATGCATTCAAATACATTATATATATCTATGGCACACCATTCATTCATGACGTTGCATTAAAAAAGGAAATCTCAACGGAGAATAAGAATAATGTATTTATGCAGATATTTATAAGGGAAGGTGGAGAAACATTATGAGTTGGGGATTCTAAAGGAGGAGAGAAAAAATATGAAGGATTTTGTGGTTTGGGTTTTCACTTGTGTACATTCAAGAATGCTGCTAAAAAAATCCTTGGAACACTTTGCGATATCTGAAGACTTACAATCGCTATGAGAAGCGGACTTGTGGAAACTTGAAGAGAAATTAGTAGAGAGGCAGAAAACAGAAAAAGGTCTTGGAGATCAGTGCCTAGCATTTCGGCTCTGGTTTATTTTTTGCAGTTAAAAGGATTTTCTTTTTTTGCCGATAGAGCATGTCTCTAAAATCTGATGTTTCTCTCTCAAGCTTATCGAGCGTTTGTATCCATCCACCCTGGTTGATATGAAAATGGTAGGGATTTTTTTCTGTAGGAAGGAACGGCTTTGTTTTATATTCAATTATTCTAAGTCGATGTCTTCTCTCGTCTGTAGTAGAGAGGACGACAAGAGGGCATTATTATTATTGCGAGCTGGTGGAATAAAAAAAGTAAATCCTTGAATGAATGCATGTAAAGCCGCGAGAAGACCAGAAGGAGAAAACCAAAAACTGAAATAATAAAAGTAATAAAGGCTTATGTATAATATGATATACATTTTATTTCTCTCTCTACTAATGCATGTCATAAATAACATGGCTTTTTAGCTTGGAAGATGTAAAAGTGGAAAAAAAGACTGGGGAATAGAGGAGAAATGTAGAAAGCTGTGTGTGTGTGCTGCTCACTTTCGGGGTTTTAATTGACCGTTAAATTGGATTACTCCTTGTACGTAAAAGCTAAGGTCTGTTTTTTGTTTAGATTAAATGTACGGTAAAGGCATTTTTTTCTGTTTAGGGATGGGAAATAAGATTTTTCAAGTTTTAAAGGGTTGTGACATCCCTGGAGAGGGAATGTGAAAGGAAAGGAAAAAATACAAAAGTGGATTTAGCTTTTTTCCCTATGCTTTCTATAGACAGTAACGTCATTACAGAGTGGATTGACAAGGAGGGACACAACAAACGACAAAACGTGACCAGTTTTCATGGAATTTTAGTAAGGTTTCACAAGTTCATGTCACCTATCAAAGTCACCCTTTCTTTCACCCTTGGTGCCGCCACCCATACTTTCTCTTTAAATGTCATGACTAGCAAAAATGTACTTTTTCAAACCAAATACAACAGAAAATTAACACAACTTTCGTGTACTCAAAAATTATTCCTGAGAATATTTACGACGAAAGCAATTACTTACATTATTAGCTTGTGTACAAGTTTGTTTTCCTAATTTATGTCAAGCACATAAAAAATTCATCTTGTCATCTCTCCTTTCCTCTTTTGATGATTGAACTGACAGTTGACCTACAAAAAGTTTCTGCATCAAACAAATATTTGTTTGCTATCACGTTTTAGCAAAAAGTAGCAACTTATCTTGAAACTTTTCCCCCTTCCATCAATTCTTGAAAAAAATGTGGAACTTACCCACAAAAGTTTTACTTGACATGTAATGATGATAATGATTAAAAACATATATCTTTAAAAGATCTTAAGATTAGCAGTGTTCATGACTGCAAGCTATGCAATTTTAGAATAAAAATGTAAGCAGTTTTCAGGTAGAAACATGGCCATAATGATTGAGGCGCGCATGATAAATTGTAAGAAAACAGAGAAAGATGTGACTCAAACTATGTAAGAACATGATGGTTAGGATTGATCCAAGAGAAAAAATGGAAATGGGTGGATAAAGAAGAAAGAAGTTTTTTAATCGAATCAAATCAGGTCATATTTCGTTTTCAGGAAATGAACTTGCTTAATGGCTTGTGAAAAGGGCTATATAGCTTTGAAGTAAAAGGAGACGTGGAATCGTACGAAATAGAAACACACTTTTTTCTGAGATTCTTCGTCATATCATCAGTTCTCCTTACACCAGATGACGATGCTGAGGAAAAAGGGGTGAACTCAATTTAACTTTGTGTATAGTAAGGTGCAAAAATCTGCACAATTTTCCCATCTCCCTAATTCCTCGTGTTTCTTTTTTTTTTGCTCAAGAAAAGTTTTAGAAACTAAGCTCTAGTCAGAGTCAGCATTCTTCAATCCAAATCATCATCTCTCTCGACTTTTTTCTCAGGAAATTGACTGAAACTCGGTGTGATCCAATTGCTTATATTGAACTTTTTTGCGTTCACTAACATCAGAAAACCCAGAGGGAAAGTTTGAATGCTTTCGCCAATATTGCCAATTTAGTAGAAGAAAAGTTATTTTTTTCTGGAGCTGAGAAGAAAAAACTGTTCCGAATTTTTACTCCGAGTGTCACCATTTACAAAGGATTTCGTTTTCCATTCATTCACTTGCAAACGTATTCACATGTTTTCCCATGAAAAGGTGCTAGGTGAGATGGGGAAAGGTGTGAGTCTGTCACGTTGTCACATAAACACATAAAATGCGTGAGTTTATGATGGAGCCAGTGAATGGATTGATTTTCCTCAACTGCATTTCATTTCAATCATAGTTTTTGCCAGATCTCGATTTTGCAATAGATGTTTACAAATAAATATTTTGTAGGCCAAAAATACGAACAGGATTCCAACAAGAAACACTAACAATCTGATGTTTAAAAATAACATCTAGTTTTTTTGTCCACAGAGATGAAAAAATTGTTTAAAACTTTTTCCCCTCCAAAAACATACTTCTGTTTGCTCTGCTCCAATTTCCAGTTTGTTTGAAATTGTGTGCAAAAAATTATTATATTATTTTTCACGTGAAAAACAGCAGTCTTTTGTGAACATACATATATATTTTTTTGCAAAGACCTGGTGGGGTCTGGTGAACATGCTCAACTCATAAATAAATATATCGACGGGAGGTTTTCTGTTTCTTCTTTTTTTCCTGCTCAAGTGAGTGTTCTATTTCACTGCACTCTTGTTTATTTCACACTTTTCCACTGCTCCAGATAAATATATGGCTTGTTTTTCGAGATGTGGAAAGTGTCCCTGGGAAAATAACAGTGTGAGTCTGACACGGTGTGAAAGAGGGAGAGAGAGAGCAAGACAAAAGGAAAAAGTAAGTTAATCCTTTTTGTACTTCTCATTTTGTTCTCTCTCTCACAAACTCTCACTTTGGCCATGTTTCTGGTGGAAAAGCGAAATAACAGAAATGCTCGACTTTCTGCCAGAGGATTTAAAAGAGTATTCCGAAAAACGGAAGTATTTTTGGGTAGAGAAAGGAGAACAAGAGGAGTGTAGTTTATTACCATTTTCCAGCTGCAAAATCAAGTGAAAACTGGGATTATAGAGTTGTGTGTGCACACCTACCTCAGAGTACAAGTCTGTTGGCATTCCGTATAATTTTTTTATTCATTTTAATATTACGGACGGGTTTGTATAGAAGAACGTACACAAACAACTGGGTTCTACTAGCAGAGAGTTCTTCATCATCAGAATATATTAGGTGAAAAGTTGGGAATAAAGTTGTAGTAATTATGTTGCACACTGTATTGGTGCCACTATATTTTATGTGTATTGTTTGTGACTTTCAGACTTACTGGTATATATTTTGACTGTGAATGTTTTTTTGCAAAAATGTGGGTCTGTTTTACCCGTCATGAATTCTGAGAAGATGACTAAGTTTTCAAAATTGTCTGCGAAATTATTTATTATGATTTCGGTTCTGCACTGTGTGTATTATCAAAACTAATGTAGTAACCAACTTTACAGACATGGCGTGTCTCTGTTTATGCAAATGCCAAAGTTTTTTTTCATCAAGAAAATTAAAACATTTCGTGGAGAGGAAAAGGTGGATGGAACGACCAAAGTTTATAATGCACCTAATAACAAACAGGCATTACATTTTTTGTTAGAAAATCAACTTTTCTATAAAAATATATTTCATGAAACAAATCTATCCATCTGAGTATTCCATTTTGAAACAGCTCATTCCCAACAACTGCCTTTTAAAATCAGAGCGAGTTTGAAAGGTTGAAATGAAGGAAAGCTATAGAACAGCATGTCAGGTTGGAATAAAACATACAAAGCGTTCTGTGCTGTCGGATGTCTTACGTGTGCACTGTAATATGGCCTTTTGCTTCTTCTCCTTTTTTCGTCATATTTTTATTCACGAAAAACGTGCTTTTAATTGACGTCACGCATTGTTAAATGTCCGTGACTTTTCCAGCCTGAAGGCTAGCTTCCTCCCTTCTCCTTTCAAAAGTTGAAGCGTGCCGTCTTTCTCGTCAGAAAAAGGGAGAAGAATGAAGTAGCAGCTGAAGAAGAAGAAGAAAAAGTGTATCTAAAAAAGGCGAAAAAAGTGATGATGCCGTTTCCTTGTACATATAGTTCTTAACCCTTCTTTTCTTAATGCCAGTTGACTTTGACTTGACAGATGCTCGCACCTCATATAATCATCAGCCTTAGTGTCTACATCTCCGCGTATCAAGTTAAAAGGGTTATAAGCGTGAATTACATGTATAAAAAATGAAACGCATATTTTAAAGAAACTTATCATTCATCAGGCTAGAAAGAGCTCACTTTCTACAAACTTGTGCGGATGTTCATCATGAAAACCCTCTGACTTTTGTTTTTTCTATTCTGTTGACTTGCATTTTCACACAGGTCAATTTACAAGCATTATAAAGCTATTAAATCATTTTGCATGCGTCTCTGTCCACTGTACCAACCACGTGCAATGCTAAAGTACAGAGCGTTGCAATATTTTAATGTGATTTGAAATGGCTCATGGGTGATCCACTCTCTGTTTCATACTTTGAATTGTTATCTTATTTTTAACAGTTTCTCAAAGAGATTCATCTCCTAACCTTTGACTCGACACATACCAAGAACTGAGCAGAAAGAGAAAAAATGCGAGAGTTTATTGTACTTTTATAACATGTTGAAGCATCCGCCTAGAATATGTTCATGGCTCATGAACCAACATTTTTTCGTCAGCAGTTTGCCGATTCTTTTAAAATTCCTTTTTAGCATAAGCTTTCATATCTGGTGTTGCTGTCATCTCTAAAATATGTGAGAGAATTATGCATGTCACTCTGATAATATCAAAATGATTATCTTGACATGATGACATATCATAGTTTTGAACACATCTTCAAAACCAAGACGATTCATCGAACAACTTTCAAGGTACCAATTCCACAAAATGTAAATATGTTTTTTGATATGACGACTTCCAATACGATAGTATTATTTAGGTGCGAAAACAGCAATCACAAATTTGAAATAATGTAATGCAATGCTCGCATGTGAAATGAAAAAAGAGGGTAGATCCATCACTCAAACAACAACAGTTTCCTCCCTACCACAAAATTACAATAAAATTAGATAAGGTTACACTATAGCTCAAGAAAACAAAGTCGTTTTTGGACAAGCATTGTGGGAAACTTATTTTTTCAAAACTACGCATTACAAAGACAGCCTTTTGTTTTTCTTGAATTTGAACCCAAGAATAATTTGATATTCTGCAGCATCATCCTTGCGCACCTTATTGTTTTCTTATTGAAAAGAAACGGCTTGCTTCTGATGAAATTGAATAGGGAAAAAGGTGGTCTCTGGTGAAACAATAGATTTTGCTTCGGCAGAAAACGACAAGGTGAATACGACGTTGGCTGGCGGGTGTCACGTTTCAGAATTTTTTCTCTCTCGTGGGGATATTTATTTTTTGCTGTTTTCTAAATGGCAAATGCTATCATTGTAATAATCATCATTACATGATAAAAAAATCCCATAGTCATTGCCTCATCAACAGTAATATAACTTTTTATGCAGCCGGGAAATGTCTTTATGGCTCTGCCAATATAATGTCAATGGTGATGATGGAGTGAGCTTTAATATTATGGGATGGCCTATGCAAGGGAAAAATGGAAGGCAATAATAATCAATGTAGTGAACTTTCATCATCACAACCACCATCGCCGCCATAGAAAATGAGGGGGAAAGGGTTTCCAGCTATGTACTCTTTTTTACTATGAAACTCTTCATCATGCACTTTTTGTTAGTGAATTATGAAAAGCCTAATGAATTCTGAATTAGTAGCTTAAAAACTCATTTTCGGAAAAGTTTCACGGAGAGACCTTCCCCAAGTTCCCCAACTCCGTATATACATGCTATATAGATCTCGAGCTTTTTGTATAAACAGTTGGTAGTAGGGAGATGGCAAAATTAGAAAAGTTTTTCTCCAAAAAAGTTCAGTGTTTTGTGCTACCAACCAGTCCTACATTAAAGTAAACTAAATCATCGTCCTAGTATATCTCAAGTCCAACTTTATTTTTTGGTTCACATATTTCGAATATTTTTTTAAAGAAGAAGTTGATAAAATATTGTATTGGACATGTTCACAGAAAAAGCTATAATATTCGTATGATTTACAATGTACATAATAATTTTTTGTGTAAACGATGCTTCTGTATTTGCTTGTGCGAATTTAAGACTTTGAGAAGAAGTGAGATTTTACTTGAAATCCAATGAGCATGATGATAGCAAAATGTACAGCCGTCCATCTCCATTTCTGCTCCTGCTCATCTCAGCTTACTTTTTACGGTTCGCTGAGGAAAGTGAATGAGTTGTTTGACTTGTTATTCCACTTGTTCCTGTCCGCATTATTCCTGATCAAGACCACGTCTTGTGGTTAAGTTTTTTGGTTAGATATTCAACAATAAAATATAGTTGGTGGGGATATGAGGATGAGGAATGATGGCATTGTTGTCTTCATTCTCCACCTCCACACGAGCAAGAAATAAAAGACAAAAAAGACGAGGTGTGGTTGTTGCCCTGCTTGTTATTGCTCATAATTTTATTGTTCATTTCTTCGACCATGACTATCTATTAGGATATATTGGATAAGCTTTCCAAGAAATGTTAATTCCTTTTTCGCTACTGAAACTTTACTGCAGTCATCCTTTTTATGAGCAGTGTGTAATCTCATTAATCAAAAATTTTAATCTCTATTGTGTGCATTTGATTAACGAGTCGTGCGCAAATCCATTCCATCAGTTCATTACTCCAATTAAGCATTACACGAAAAGTTGTCTGCAGTTTGCAGACTTCATCGAAAATGTATATTTTTTGTGGGTCCCAAAACTACCACTACTTTAATTCAGAAGAAGCAATAAAAACTGCACCACCAACAAAATCCAGAGGAGCTGAGCAAATGGCACCACTCTACAAACCAGTAATTGTCATTGCATCATCATAATCAATATGATAATTAGTTATGCACGCCAACTGACAGGATTTTTTCCCTTTTGTACAAACAGAACAGCTACTGAGGAACCTCAGTAGCTCTGCACTTCTGGCGACCTAATCCTCTCCCTCGGATTTCTGTCAACATGCCCATTACAGACGACATAATTCCATTATCACGCAGAAAAATCATCCTCATCATGGCCACCATCACCAAATAATAATCATAAGCATAATAACAAGAGCAGACCAAGACCAACAAAATCCCAAGTCAAGTCATTCCAATAATCTTCTTCTGCTGCACTCATAAAAACTCATTTGATTATTACATTGCCCATTATGCAACTTTGCTTCCCCCTCCCCCCAAAAAAATATTAAAGTAAAGTAAGCATTTATTTCTCCTTTTTATTATCATACTTTTTATATGACTTGCATAACAACTTGAATGGCTCATCTTGCATCCTCAAGCAAATTTTTTTTATCTGCCTCTAAAATGAGTAAACATGACCATAAAAAAAAGTTCATCTCTCAGCTCATCTCTATCTTCACAGCAATAATGTATTCATCTCTGAGAAAAGTTGTGTGTGTCTGCGTAAAAGTCTCTGTTTACCTTTCATTTCAACTGCGTCCTCCTCCTCCAACTCTCCAAACCTTTGCCAAAGTACACACTATTTTCGTGTTTGTTGCGCCATGGAAAAATAGGAAGTTGTCAGAATGGCAAGTGTTTTTTTTATCCATGTGGAAACTGCAGAGGAACTTTTTTTTCTGTGGTGGAGGTGGTATAGCGGTTATTATTATGATGATGATCATGATCATCCTGACTGATGTGGCGGTGGTTTGGTTTGGTGTGGGAATATTACTCTATTTAAAGTGTATCAACAGCAGTTAAGTACATTTTTCGCTGTACTACTGCAGACACAGAGCAGAGGAGCAATAACCATGAAAAGGAGAAATATATGTATGGCATGAATGATCGTATCATGATCATTATGATAATAATAATGTTGCATAAAAAGTTATTCTCCGCTGTGCTGCTACCAGACCATAAAGCAGACCAAAGCAGCAATAATAATCTCAATGTTTAAGTGTAGACTCATAATATATATGTACCTATGCAAACAGAAGTGCAGACATGCATAGCCAAAGGCACTTTTTTCTTTTGGTGGAGGAGGAAAAATATGGAGAAAAAAAGGAAGAGCAAGGGTGCGTAACGGTGACTTTTCAGTCACTCAACCGACCCAGCAAACTTGCTCGTTTTGAAAAGAGAGAGAGTGAAAATGCAGCATACACACTTTATATATTTTTACGCATTCCCTACTACTTGGTTTTCAGGATGATAAGAGAGAGAGATGCTATTCATTCTGCTGGTGTGTTGTTTTTTCCTCTTTTATGCGCCACTGCCAAAGCCAAAGCCACTGCTCTTCTTCCTACTTTACGTCCATTTCTATGCATCATCATGGTTATGTAAACAGATTAATAATTCCTGAAAATACACTCCTCCAACTCATTGAGAAGGAGAGTGAGAGTTCTCGGTTTTCAAACTCTGACTACTGCATAGACCAAACCAGACCACGAAAAGGCTTGTGTAAAATTGAGTGTGTGTGGAAATTGGATTGGTGCTCATTGTCGGAAGGGAAATGCATTCTCTGACAGAAAAAAAATCTCTTTTACACTCCATGAGAGACTCTCCAGTGGTGGAATAAAAACAGAGAGAGAGAGAGGGAAAATAACCATTTAATAATATTATTATCGTTATCTGCTCAAAATCCTCTTTTCTCATCATTGGCAGTTTTGTTGCCGTGCGGAATCTATGTTTTAATCCGTTTCATTTGGAATTCCAAAGAAAACTGGATTTTCTCTGGAAAACGATCAGCTTCTGTGTATGTACTCATTGCAGTATTTGCAGGAGTGTTGCTGAAATATTCGTGAATATTTTTCTATTGCATTTTGTGAGTGTGGTCTCGCTCGATCCACTTGAGTTGCTTTTAGTTTGGTTTGAGGGAGAAAAAAATGATGGTGACGATCCCGGTGGTATATGGCATTAGCGTTGATTTTTTTGCTCAAGATGATGATGATGTCATTATGATGATTGTTGTGATTGTGAAAATATTATTGAATCTGTGGAAGCAAACTTTTTCTCTGTTTCTGGCTGTTTCCCTCTGCTTCTTTTCATCTTAATGGAAATCTTACATTTTTTTTCGGGTTGATCATCTCATCTGTTTTCAGTCAGTGACACTTACACATTAGATTGGATGACATGGCATTGCTATTTCCTCAGCAAAAAAACCAAGATTCAAGTTCATGAGCACTTTGATTACAAGCTTTGCAATGATGAAAATGATTTCAGCTGCGAGAGGAAAAAATAAAGTGAAGCAATTATGAAAACGTTGGTGGTGCAGTGCTGTGTGGTACATGGCTTGGATGGGATTTTTTCTTGCTGGAAGGAATACCATCAGAGTGGAATGGATTTTTTGGAGTTTTGATCCAACGCGGAAACAGCAGCTACATCTTAGCTTTTCCCAGGTTCCGGTTTGTTTCTTAAGAGATGATAATGTTATGACACTAAAGAGCTTATAGGGACTTGCGTTGCTTGTTTGTAGGAATTTTATATAAACTGCTGCTGCTGTTGTTGTTGATGGAGAAGACCGATTAGAATTGAAAATGATGGAATTGCTGATCAAGATGAGAGATTATTTTCTATGCACTTGTTTCGCTCAGGGTTGCCTTCAGTTTGGAAGGAGAAGAAGAGTGAAACGATAATGATGATGTTGATAATGAGTGGAGATTAGAGAGACTGCATGATCCTCTGTTTACTCTTCTTCAGTGTAGTAAACTCGTCTCCAAGAGGAAAATAAGATGTTTGTCTGGTTGTTTGAGGACTTGTGTGCACTGCATACTACTAGACTGATGTGAGCTCAATGAAAAGATTGAGGAGAGGGTAGTAGCGAAACCGACAATCCTTTTCTTTCATTTTCTCTGCATTCCTTCCGTCTTCCTGGATTTCCTTCAGAAAAAAAACTTTTTTCTCTTTTGTTTTGGCACATCATACAAAAAAACGAGATGGAGAAGAGTCAAGTCACGGCATGGAAGAAGAAGCAGTTAAAGAGGAAAAGAATAAGTTAGTAGTTTGCTAACTGCATTAAAACTCTCAACTAGTCTGTTTCTCTCTTGTTTTCTCACTCTTTCATTTGACGACTCTCGCAGCTCGGGTCTCTGGGAAAAGGATTTGTTTTTTTTTCGTGATTTGAGGCAAAGTTAAGTCTTTTATTCTCTTTTTTTAGTCTTTGGGTTTACTAAAAACAAGGAACATGCATGGATGCATGATATGGAACAAAAAATGAAAAAAAGAAAGGGTAATTAAAAAAGTTGGTGGTGGTGGTGGGTAAAGCTTGTTCCGTTTTTATTATGCTTTATAAGCTGTTTAATTCCATGTTGTAGTAGGTACTCAACTACTACCACTGTAATTGAGACTGCAGGCAAATCTCGTATAAATGAATCTCAGGATTTTGTTTTGTGCGTAAAAATTGAGTTAAGTTTGTAGAAAAAAATAACAAAATGAAAGGTGCATGCGGATACGCGTGTGTGTCTATGCGTAAGTTTGTCGTGTGCGTGCATGCAAAAGTGCGTGAATGCCTGTATGCATGACAAAAAAAAACTTTTATACCAAAGAGACCCGGAATCTCGACTGTTGGAGAAAAAAGTATAGAAGTTTTTTATTTTTTGTGTTTAGTTCATTCTTTTAGTTTTTAATTGAGATGAATAGGAAATGAGAGAGAAAAAACTGAGTAGAGAAGGGAGGATGATTAAAGCTAATTAAGAAGTATTGTTAGATGAGTAGTTGAAGAGGAGAAGGAGTTTCCACTTGTGTAATTTGTTGCGTGTACTTTTGTGCTTGAACTATGTAATGTGTGTGGTGACTAATGAATATGATTCCATATTCGTGGAGAAACTTGAGACAAATTTTTATCACAAAGCTTTCTAGTGCGGACATATGAGAAAATGTATGGGAGCATTATGATAATTTTTTGCTTTTATTACAGAAAACCTCCTTTTTTCACTTTTTGGGTGGCCATATGGTCAATTTCGGGAAAAATATATTGCTCGCCCAGACTGATAAATAATATCGCTAATGGAATCCACTGCTGCTGCTGCTGTTGCTACTACAACAGCGTGTCTTTCTATTTATCCAATGGGATGATCATGTATCATTATCAGAGAACGAGGAAAAATGCAAGAAAAATGAGAAAATATGTATGCAAATATGCACGAAAAATCGGCAAAA
>JAQIXX010004912.1:0-15089 GCA_034700605.1 Willowsia nigromaculata
GGGGCTTGTTTCTTCGTCTTCTTACTCTTGATGCGGAGTTCTTCATAGTGAGCTGTTGGTTTCTAGAGATGTTTTTTATACTTTCTTTGTATGGTAAGAAAACGTGGTGTGATTTGGAAGAGAGGAAAAGTTTATGAGAGCAAGAGGGGGAGAGGGGGAGAGAAAATAAAATGAAAAGGAAGTGAAATAGATGGCACATGTGCTATTAATGTCGTACTTTAATGGTTATAAGCGGGATTGGCTTTCGTTTGCTGGTTAATTATCTTATCATAAAAACAATAATAATTCATTTGAAAATCGTAAAATATGGTTAAGTTTTCAAATTAACACTACATTGTTTTTAAAACCTTAGGTTGAATATTAAGCAATTACATATTATGAAGTTAAGATATTTTTAAGGAAAATACAGACACATCATTGCCCTAACCCTGTAAGGTATTTATGATGACTAGTACCAAGTTTTTACCAATTAGTCCATATTTCACGATTAAATCTTTGATTTTTATAATGAATGAAACATGCTAATGACTTATTGCCTTGCTGTAAACAAATAATATGATGGATAATGGAACTATCAATTAATTGGATTGGGACAACGTTTGATTTTCAAGTGGTAAGAAGAAATGCAAACGTTCCCCTTGAAGTCAAGATGAGTTTCTTTCTCTCTTGGGATACAGGAATGGGAGAAAGCTTTAAAAATAGATATAAACACGCAATATTTACTAACTTTTACAGTAATGTGATATTCTCGCACAATTTGAAAAATTCGTACATAATTGATTGAAAGCATGCTTTCACATAATAATAGGGTACTTGACAGACGGAAATTGTAAACTTGAAAATATAAAAGGCTCATGATCAATCAGAACACTTTGGTGATATTTGTAATGGTAATAGACATGATACGAAATGTGACTGACTGGCTGCACGAACGAAATTAGATGTCTGAGACTGTCTTCTTCGTAAGCGACCAAATGGCTTTGTTCTGAGTGCTTTTGCTCTGAAACCTTTTCATATTCTGACACAATGTAAAATTGCAAACAATGCTATAACTGTTTGACAAATATGACTTGCACAATAGGAAATGAATGGTTAATATGAAAAAACATGAATTAAATGCAGAAAAACATAGGAGTTTTTATCGATTACAACATCCGTTCTTTGGATTAATATTGCATGCTTCGGTCTTGAAAAACAAGTCAAAATACTGCCAACTGAACTGCTGCATTACGAATACGAATATCAATAATTTTTGTTCTGGGGAATCGGTTTTTCCTCCCTCTTGTGGTTGGAATTTGACTTTTATTTGTTCTAGCCATTTGCTAGTAAATTAATTCAAATTGGTTAATCTTTATGATCGCCAGTTTCAGTTATACATACAAAATGAAAATACACCTTACTATATTATTTTTAATTCAAATTTAGTTTAGATTCCCTCATTCACTTGAAGATTTTAAATGTGTTACATTGGCAGGATTGCATGCTCTAATGATTGCAATAGGGAAAACTTGAAAAGTTTGAAAAATTTATATGTTTGTGATATTTCAGTAATTAAAGTTAAAGACATGATTGATGCTTGAAAGTTGTACAGTTGCTCATTGAGCTACGTCTGGAGTGGAGTATACGAGAGGAAACCCGATTTATAAAAACTATTATATCACACAAGTACGCTAGTTGCAAAACTTTCATGAGTAAACGTTTGATGCGAAACACCTCTTTGAATTGCCTCGTTTCCTTTTCGACGTGATAAAAGGCTCTAGCTTACCTGTCTGATGTTTGCTTCGTCAATTGGGAATAAATAAACCCTTGGAGCGTTGAAAGAAAATTGCAAACTGTAAACGCTCTGTCAAAAATGATTTAGAATCAGATTTTATGTGCTCAGGTGCGATCGTTATTTAGGAGACCGTGTAGTAGCAAAAGTATTGAAACGAAAACTAAAAAACAGATACAGACACGGATGAATGGCCTTTTTTACCAATACAAAGCCAATGTTTCATGAGAGCACTGCCAATAACCACAATCATACCATATCTACCTTGTTTAGACTCATTGATTTCTTTGCTTTCCTTGAACCGTGCTGGATCGATGGTGAAAAGCAATGAAAGTATATACGCCCTTTCAAAATTTTCATTTTAACTTAAGAGCCCTTTAGTCGTGGTCTTTAAAGCTAAAAGGAGGTCATTATTTTAGTAGTGTGTTGATGTGTCTGATAAAATGTGCTTTTAAAATGTTCAGCTTTTACTCTTATATACCTATTTATTTTTCAGGCAAAGTGCAAACTCGACATTCACATTGTTGATTTTGTTAATGTTTCTTGTGGATCACAGAATAAAAACAAACCTACATAAAACTAGGAGAAATGTCAATATTTTACAACATTACTTCATAAACTTTGCACACAAACATGAATACTTTTACACAAGCTCTATTTAATGCAGTGGCCGTGTGTCTTTTCTATGTTGTAGTTGTAGATATAATGTTACATCTGTAGTATGCATATCTTTTGCATGTAGTTCATCTATAAATGTCACGGCTAATGAGAATTGTAGTAAGGCTTGGTGTAAATTATTTAGCTCGTTCATCGCCTTTTTTAGTTAAGTACAAAAAACCAATGGAGAGGAAATATGTATTTCAAGTGTTATCATGTATAAATGCGCATGTTGTGGTGAAAGTCAAACATCAGACGAGCATAAAACACCAGGTACCTATTAATGCGCCTACATGTTCCATGTTAGCGTTTGGAATGCTCTGTGTTTGTTAGTTGGCACGAGTTATCCAAGTGATGATACAGAGAAATATGGACATAATTGTTGATAGTATGTACAAACACTTGCTAGCCTACTATCAGTGAATGTATACAAGATGTTTTTACAAACATGTTCTCATTTACGATCGATATTTCCACCCCATTTAATAGAGTATGTACTTAATTGCACATGGAGTTCTTCATTTCCAAGCACAGAAAAAAAATCCTTCTTAGATAGCGATGATGATATTAGGAGAAAAGTTTTCACTTTATGTAGAACAAGACAAGAACATGAAGACTATATAGTGGCATATCTATGCAGGAAAACTTTTTTCTTGCCTAAAATAAGCGCTTCTAGGTGTGTTATGTTCTCACTTAAGTAGTAAGGTAAAGGTAGCTTCTTTCATCAAGTTATACGCACTGAAAGGTTGCTGACATCTTGAAAGTCCAATTTTCACGATTCGTTAAAAGCGTTGAAGGCCAAAAGCTGTATGACGACTTTGGGCACTGTATATACATATATTAAGCCATACCCAGTTTTTACGAATTCAATGAGAGCTAAAAATAAGTTCATTTTATACATTCCTTAATTATCAAAAATGCTGGCCTATCATTTTTTCCATCTCATTCATTTATCTCGATATAGTCCAATAATGGGAACGTTTCTTAATCTTCTAAACTAAAGTTAGACTATCACACTTTAGTGTAATTTTCACTAAAAATTACTAAAATACCATATGCAGTACTATGTAGTAGCCTATTCTAATAATAATGTCCCCTAAAGAGACAATAAGAGACCTGCAGAGATGTATACTATATGTGTTTCACATATCGCGTCGAATTACTGTATCTAAATTATACAAGCATAAATATTTGTCACTCATTAAATTAAACTGTGCAAACTATGCTCCTCAGTGAATAGTATCATAGTGTTTCGGTACTTTGGGAGCAATATAGAAGAAAATAATTCCTTAAAGGATTCAATTAAAGCTGGTAATATGGGAAAATGAAGCATCTTAATACGCTTCTCCTCTCTATTTCTGCCATTTTCTATTACATCTTTACTGCATCAAAGAATAAATTGCTTCTTGGGGATTAAATCAATTGCTTTTTACGAATAATGTCTCTTATGTTCACAGAAAACGACGAGAAGGGCTGAAAAAGTAAACAACGCTACTTCGATCGGGATCCTGCTGCTGCTCCTGGTGTGTGGAATCATATCATAATGATGGTAGTTTCTAGGCGAGGAGTCTCTCTTACTTCCGTCTTGTATCGCGTCGTCTTTCTAGAAGAAAAGTGAGTGGTGTGATCATGAGAGGGATGACGACAATGATGTCTTTTGTTATGAAATAACAGTAGCCCTAGAAAATCCTGGAGCATCAGCAGCAACAACAACTTTTCCCAGCGAACGACTCCTGTGGTTTCTCCAGTCAACAGAGGATATATCGTGGCAGACGTTATATAAAAAAAGCCAACTAATTTCTCTCTACAAGAAGCATTCATATTGGCGGTGCCACTCAGGCTAGCGATATAAGCACCATAAATTGTCCCAACAAGCAGCATTCAAGATTACAAAGAAAAGACGTAGTAGCAGTAGTGCTCCCAATCCATTTCAATTTTCCCCAATGGTGGTGGCTTCATCCTCTAGAATGGTTTCGTCCAAGAAGAAGAAATTATCTTCAGCTAACCGTCGAATACGAGAACGCTCGCGCCTCTCCTTCCTTTTCGTCATATTCTTTTTCGGTCTGTTCAGTCTGATCATTGTGATGGAAAGTTTGATGGCAGACGGGGATAAGAACATGCTCAAAGATGAGGATATAGAGGGGGACGGGGAGGATTACTCGAATTGGGACATTTCGTACGAAGAGTCGCCCCCAGGAGCTGCCTCTTCTTCGGCGTCATCATCGGCAGGCTCATCCTCAGTAGTATCATCCTCGTCCTCCGCACATAGCACGTCAACAGCAACGAAAAATAATAATAATAATAATAACAACAACAATGATAATAAAAATAGAAACGTAGCTACAATTAACATTCCATACACTGGCAGCCTTAGATATCAAGGACCTCCACTTTCCAAACAACAGCAACAACAAGAAGCGCTCCAACATGTGGAACATGTGGACCTTCATGTTTCAACTCTAGCAGCTTCCTTGTTTGGAAACACCAACAATAACAACAATAGAAACATTAATAATAGCAGTGGCAGCAGCAGGAGTGCTGCTCACGCCAAAAACAATAATATCAACAACAACAACTACAAAGGCGTTAATAACGGCAAGAAGGGCACAAGAACGGCTCCAGCTGCCGCATCGTCATCATCGTCCCTTAGGAACATTCATCCCATTCAACCTGACTGGCAAAAGGTTGCGGGCTCTAAAGAAAAGTTTTATGTCTATTCGGCCTATTACAACACTGTCTTTGAGTAAGTTTGACAAAAAGTCATTTTCCAAGCTGCTGCTTTTTTGTAGTACACTCATGCATCCTTCTATTCTCCTCCTTCCTACAACAATATAATTTCCACTCTTTCTCTCCTTTCCAAAAGGAAAGTCGTCTCACACAACTTTTTTACGGTGGGAGAAAGTAAGTACGCGTTACGTTACCGCACACGTACAAGAGAAGCAGTCCAGTCGCAATGCGTCCTTTCCCGATTTCACCGTTTCGTTTTCTCTCTATATATGCTCATTACTCTTTTCTTCGTCTCGCATACAGTCTCTCTGTGTGCTGTGGAGTCATGCATTTCACAGTGAAAACCACGATGATCATCAACCTAACGATACGATACCATTTAGGAATGCACATTAGTATATGTTGTTGTCTATATTGTTGTAGTATTGAGCAAATAGGATATGTGTTGGATTCCCAATGAGAGTTGACATGTGAGTTAAGCAATAAGCCGAGTTAACTGCTACTAAACTGGAAGCATGGGAGGTGTGAGTTTGTGTGAAAACAAGTAAGACAGTCTCACAGTGGCTGTTTTTTCTCTTTAGTTAAGTTTCCTCAAACTTTCACTATAGTGGCGTATAGAGAGAAGGACTAATAATATGTTTTCATGCTGCTTCGGCAATGTCGCATCCAGACCATTTGTCTTTTTCCAAATTAATTTCCGCTATCACTTCGTTTCCCTTTACTTTCACTTACCTTATTATCCTCATAACTCGCATCATATCCCAGAGGGGCATACGGTGTTGATGGCAGACGTAACACAACAATATAATGCAATCAATTTTCCGAGAACAAGCTACCCCAAACTTTTGTCTGTCTTCTGTATTTATACCTACTCAAGAAACAACGTTTTATTACCAAAGTTTTATTGGATTGAAATATCAACACGTAATTTTGTGACCCATATATTAGATTAGGTATAATGAGAAACCGTGGTGGAATCGTCTTCCAATAATGGCGACTGCAGACCCAAATATTGTTCGTAAAGTTTTTCCTCCTTTAATTGCTTATTTTCACAGCAAATATTCGGCATTTTCTATTTACTACTACTCGTGAAGAAATATCAACTATTCCTGTTGCTTTATTAGCTTTGCTTTTTTGTAAACTGGTGATTTATATCAGATGGATCGGTGTTTAGCCACACTAGAGGCAGCTATCCAGAATTTTAAATGAAAATCCCTCTGGCTTGTGGGAATTCAAATTAAATGTTTTTGTTTTTTCTCTTTGTTTCTAGTCATATCCGGATAATTGGTGCGACAAGGACCAAGACTACACAGCGCGTTCAATGTCGGTTTTACGATAACACAACTAAACTCTACGCTGTGGTGGATGGAAGCATACGAACAATTCGTGAAAACTGGAACTTGAAATATAGGTGAGTATGGTAGTGTGGGAAAAAACGTAAACTAAAATTATTGCTCTAGCTGAAAACACTACAAATGAAAATTAGTGTTTACGTCTTCTCTTTTATACTCGGCGAACCTCAAACTTTCTGCACACACTTTACAGAGAGTCTGGAACGCTAACGATGAAAGTAGTGTCATTTGTTTGTTTTTGTGGCAAAATTGATGTTTGGGGAAAGCCATTACGCTTAAATAAAGCAGCATGCTATTTATTTTATGCAATGAATGGTGATATGGAGGCACTAGTAGCAGTGATGTCACCGTTTCCATTTTAAGCAACAAACAGCCCTCCATTACCATTGAGCTCAAAGTGAAAGCTTTTTTTAACGTGAGTAGGGTTGTGTCTGTGTTTGTTTGAACAGAGAGTGGCTGTGATGCGAGTCGTTTAAATTAGCAAGGAAAAGAAACCTCTCCCCTCCTTTCCATGATTTATGGGTTATGAAAGAGGACAAATTGTGCTTCGCAATTTCCTCCTCGTTTTTATACTTAATTCAATTCTCCTGGTAGTTCGCTCAGCTTCGACCATGCAGATTTTAAAGCATTCTAAATAAATAGGCACTCGCATGATTCACGTACACTAAAGTAAAAGGCTAAACGAGTAAAAATACTTGAAATTATCCGTTTCTTTTTCCCCGGATTTTTTGTACGTGTCTTTCCTGTATTCATTATATTTTATGCATGCAAAGGAGAAAACAGTGAGTTTGACACCACACTTTCTCTCTTTCCTCACAACTCTTTGAAAATCCTGACATGGCGTTTTATAACTTGACACAACATTGTGCCCTTCTTTTTCGTCTTGCTTGGCATTACTTCTCTAACCTCCAGCTTTCTCCAAGAGCTTCTCGCCTTTCTCTTTTCACCGACAATTTTAACACGTCTCATTTTGGGTAACAACTACTTGAGGAGAAAGACCGAATGACAAGCGAGGTGCCTTGGAATGAGAAAATCCACTCTTTTCTAACCGAGAGTATACATTCTATTACATCATGTGTCCATGCATTAATATTTTAAGTGTATTTCCTTACGGAGACAACTGTCACACATCACGTGCAAAGCGATTGCATGAACAGGGAGAAAACATTCGCTCCTCAGAGCTTTGACTAGATTTGGCGGAGAAATTATGTCTGAAAAGGTACATCCTTTACGAAATAAGAAAAAGGTAATTGGAAAAAGAAAGGAGGAAGAGAAAGGTAAAAGTTATGGGAATGCAAATGAACAGAGCCACCTTTCACTGTAAGTTTGTGCAAAGTGATTTACGACTTTCTTTTACTTTAACAGGCTAATCTGTTAGTCAAATGATGATCATCTTGTTGTATCATCATCAATGTGTGCGTCGCAGACGTTTTCGGAAATAAAGGGGACAGAAAAGTCTTGAAACTTATCCGGTTATTCTGTTCTCTTTCCCAAGGAAAACATGACGATCAAAAGAAAACGTTCGATTCCTTTTTTTACTATTCTTTCAAGTTTGAAATAATACGGACAAGACTAGAAATGGCAGAAAGCCCATGTACCATACCATGGATTTGATTTATCGTGAGTATTTATGCTCTTTGAGGAAAGATCTATCGTTTGTGATCGTACAAGCGGAAAATTAGGTTTATGCAATTGAAATCAGAATAGCAAGAGTTTTTTCTTCCTTTTCTTTGTAAGGGAACATAAAAGAAAGAATTTACATTTGAAATTGAAAGGAACTTTCTATTTTATCAAGTAGCATCGATCAGAGGATTGGAAGAAAGAAGAATAACCTTGTTAACTACATATATCTAGTCACTTATGTAAAAGTCACATTCAAGAAATAGCTGAGGGTACAACTCTTTTTGTTTATGTGGATGACGAGAAGGTATATACGTAGAAGCTATTTCACAAGTGAATGAAAGGCTTGGATAATAAAATTAGTCGAATGAAAGCACGTATATCAATGACTATTTATACCTCAGAGTCGCGTGATCACAAACAAGAAATGTGCGATGAAAACAATAATGGTCCCAAAGCATGAGACATGATTTGGGACTCTTGTAGTTAGTAGTCAAGTTTACTTATGAATGCATACATTACAAGTATCAAAACTACTTCCTTCATTACGACATGTCACGTTCATCACATTTACGTAAGTCTGATAGCGTATATCATAAGTATGTACATTATATAATGATGGCATATTACCCAATAAGTGTGCTCCTTATTTCTGGTTATTGTGGAATGTGGATGGAGGTTTATTATTTGTGTGGGAAGCTTTGTGCACGTACACATTTGATATAGATAAAGCTGGAAACTAATAAAATGCTAGGACGCACCCTGATAAAGTATAAGACAATGAGTTTTTGGTACAAACGTCAGAGGAAATGTTCATATGCCATCATGCCAACCCACGCCAGCTATTTTGCGAGCAATGCATTTTTGTAATCCAATCTAACAAGCGAGCACTTCAGCAGACTGTACGATACGTACATTTTAGACAGCAAAGTCCATATCCCCATCTAAAACACTCGTCGAACAAACAGAAAAAATGAAAAATCGAACTTTTCATCTTTCTTGGTAAAAATGCTCGTTTGCACGCAATAGATCGCTACGTCGAACCAGGGTTTTCCCCTTCAAACATATTTTGTACTATTAAGGAAGATCCTAAAAATAGGAGTGAATCTAAAAGCATGTAGACTCTCTATACAGTACATCCTCAACGAATGTTGTGTTGTGATTTCTATTTTTGAAGCTGCAAAGCTGCTGCTGAGTGCTCGTCTTTCTGTTCCTAATAACTTATTCTGGCTCTATGTTTGGCTGTGAAAGATAGCTGATAATATATTTCTATAAAAGAGGCTTAACCACGTCAAGAGACATAATTATGAGAGACCTAAGAAATTGATTTATGAACATAAAACTATGACTTTCACTCAATCTGATTATATTATTAGACGTAATGCTACGTTGCCGACTTTCACTCCCACGATGCAATGATGTCTCTGTGGTCGTGGTGTGGTGTCTGTGTGTGCAGTTATTGTTGGAGAAAGCAACACAAAATCAACCACACAGCATGCTTCAAAAACAGGAATTTTAGGAATCAATACAATATTTCCTTTTCAGTCACGTATTATGGTTTATGCTTTAGCTTTCCAGACTGACTACTTAGTATTTCCTTTTTTTAACAAAAAATATCATCCCGGCGACGACTACGTCAAAAACCATAAGAAAAAAAATAAACTGACTCAGCCACCACAACAACTTGCATCAACGATCAAATCAAAAGGAAGCTTAAATATTAGAGAGAAATACGTAACAAGAACAACTGGGTAACTTTCCCCTTGAAAAAGCAGAGGAAGAATCTCAAGGGAAAATTGAGAAAGAAAAAGAAGAATAGGAGAATAATATGAAGAGGAGGGCATAAAAAACAAAATTCCTATTCAGATGCCGACGATGGTAAAGGATGGAGGAAACGACGATGTGGAGGTGAAAACAGTTCAAGCATAGAAGAACAAGACGTATTACCCATTCATTTCTTCGGCTCTTTTGCTTTTGTATTTTCTGCCCTTTTGGTTTGACTTGGCATATTATTGTTGGCTCTCGCTCTGGGGAGAAGAAGCATAAAAGAATTTTCACTCTAAATACAATATAGATTTCCTCTTTTCCTGCTTACTTGAGCCTAGAATGAGTGAAAGTATTTTTTCACTATACGTAGGCACAAATTTATTATGCATGTATGAACTTTCCATATTCCTGAATTATTTGTAGATTCGTGTTAAATTACATTCCAATAACTGGAGAATGTAAATATAGGTTTTTTTTCTTTCGGTTGGATATTTATATGTATAATACGCTGCTGCAAGTTTGCCGGAGGGGAGGATCTCATGTTCAAGGAGGGCAGACATTTCACTTCTAAACATTATTGGCTGGTAGCGTTTCCAAACTGAGGCTTATGCTTTAAGCCAGTGTTTTACAATTTACCCTTGGATATCCTGGCGAGACATGACCTGAGCACTTGAGTTTAGATGTGTCTTATTTGAAATAAATGAAGATTGATTCAGAAAGAATGGTGGGAAGCTAGGTTGTAAAAGGGTTACGTGTGTGCATGTAATGTCCTTACGTAAAACTGGTATTATTCCTGTAGTATCCGGTATAATACGGTAAAGCTACTTGAAGAATAAGACAGTAGACGTAATAGATGCTTTAAAGATTCATGCACGTCTGACTCTATTTTACCATGCATGATTAAATGAATTTGAAATCTGTCTTAATACCAGAGTAATATGTCTGTGTGCTAGGAAGTCTTGGGCTGGTGCGCTTATTACCATTTCAAGAAAGTGGGGAAAGCAATATGTACGAAAAAAAATGCACGAAAGACACATTCAACATTTGTCTGTGATGAAATAAAAGCTTCTGATTCTCGAGCATTGAATGTGGAACAAGCATGTAGGAGGCATTATGACATGATATTGTATTTATTGTTGTATTTTTCATTAATATTCCAGTGCTTGCTTTATCATCTGTTACCTTCCTGATCGGAAAGTGAAGCCTCGCTACGTGTCTGTGATGGCAAATGCATCTCCAACGTCCGCCGCGTCGAATATTCTTCGCGTTCAGTACCCTGCCGAAAAGTCGTATCAACTCGTCGACTTTGCTGCCTGCGTAAAACCGATCCACTTCAATTACAACAATGTAGTCAACTTTTTGGAATGGATGGAGTTTCACAAGCTGATGGGTGTACAGCGGTTTACCTTCTTTAACCACACGATTGGGAAGGAAGTGAGCTGCATTATGAGGGAGTACGGAGATGAAATTGAAGTTCTTCCATGGTCCCTCCCTTTCGTGTCTCAGAAAGAAATACGGACTGAAGGACTATTTGCAGCGTTAAATGACTGCGTGTACAGACATCGGGGCGCTTCCAAGTACTTAGTTTTGGTAGACCTGGATGAGATGATTGTTCCAAGAAAGACACATAATTACTCCATGTTCATAGAACAGTTGGATACATTGTCAAATAAGAAGAAAATTGGGGCATACTCGTTACAGAATGCTTTCTTCTACCTCCAGTGGCCAAATGATCAGAGTGTGTTCAAGATTGAAGGTAATCCTATGGCGGAGCAGGTTAGTCGGCAATTGACTATGCTGCGAAAGACGAGGAGAAGATCTAGACTACATCCACATAAGCAAAGGTTAGCCATGATAAACGATAAATTAAAGCGCAATACCAAGTATAATGTTTTCTTATAATGAAAATTATTTGTTTCCGTAGGTCAAAGTATATCTGTGACCCTGAAAAAGTGACTGAAGCTGGGAATCACTTCGTTTGGGAGATGGCTACGGGCTATTTTACCTTATCAGTGCCACCTCACCTAGGAACCTTGCATCACTACAGAGTTTGCGAGTTTGGTGGTGATCAATGCACAAAAAGTCCTTCAACCATTGACAAGTCCGCTCACACGTTTGGACAAAAGTTGGCAATCAGAGTGGCCGAAATGCTCCAATCAGTTGCATCAAAATGTCAATTAGACTTGAAAAAGATATTAAAATATAATGAAACTAATTCTAGTGAAACGAAATCACCAGCAAGAATTAAAGCATAACATGGGAGATTAATTTGACATCACAGCCATTAGATAAAAAAATAATTATCATTTTAATACTAAATACTTGTAATAATTATAATAGTTAATATCAATATAATCAAATACAAGCTCTACGGCAACGGCAAGTACTACACTTGTGCATATGCATGCACACACGCAACGAGTAAATGCAGGTTCGCATAAAGTCCAAGTAAGATTTTTTAAATAACTAAATGGTAGTTATTATGCTAAAATCAACAATTTAGAAATCATCAGCAAAGGTTTACGCTTAGTTTTAAGCAAGAAGATAATGTTTTAATTGAATATTTTATGGACGACACGCTCATTAAAAACTTTCGTAAGCGACGAATTTTTGTACTTGTATACTGTTGACTGTACTTGCGTTCTTAAACCTATATTTTTGTAACTTAAAGAGCCAAGAGATGATATTATGCTGAGGGAAGTTTTCTAGTCGTCATCATTCGAAAGATGAAGGTTGGAGAGCGGGATTGCGTTCAACGGATGTTAAAATTTACTCCATCGGAGGATATCTTTATATAATTATAATAGGATATATACACATATGCATAATTTTTTGAACATATGATAATCTATAATTAAAAGTTTTAATAATTTACAAAGTGCTCTGAGTCCACTAACTAATATAACTCGAAAATTTGTGCGTGTAGATACTACTAACTATTAACTATAATGTCTAAACGGAAAAGAATGAGATGGAATTTGATCTGACGAATCAGTTTCATAAATTATTTTAGGTTTTTACTTTATCACTTAATTGGTTACAGGTTGCATCCTGTGTTTAACTGTTTGTTTAATTAAAATTAACGTATCCAAAAAATGCTTCTGTGGAATTTGAAATGAGATATTTTTAGCAGCAATTATTTATGGTTTTCCGCTTTGGTTATTTTAAAAAGTATATGGGTAGTTTTTTCTTCTTAATCTAATATGGCTTCGGCCTCCAACTACTGACAACCGATGTAAATTCGTTTCTTCAACTGCTAATATATTATTTGTTGTACAAATTGCCTTCTTGATGAGTTATTAATTTTCATATTTTATGAAGGGAGAGAATAGATTTGATTTAAGACTTTTGTATCAGAAGCACAAACAACCGAAACGAACAATGAAAGGAATGAGATTGGGAATAACATTTATTAAAAGTGATTAGAAGTCCATCATGTTTTTATACTCGTTCGTCGACAAAGTTGAGTTTAGTTACTTAAAGCGCACATTAATTAAATCTTGGCATTTTTTGCAAATATCATATAAATTCTAATTATATTCTGTGATAGACATTTTTAAAGACAATATAATATATTTAGAAGGGCAAAATATATTTAAAGTTCATGTTAGTATGTGTGATTTGTATGTGTATGCAATTTTTAATACTATACTTTTGTAACATTTATGTTGATTTCAATTGTGATAACAATTGAGATTCTTTCATAATTGTGTCTGCGATAAACACAGTTACAATTACAATGAGTTTATCTCTTACTCCATTTCTATATGCAAGTAATATTGATTGTGATTCTTTGTCTTTGTAATAATTTCAATTAAAAAGAAACTATCAACTTTTTAAAAATGTCACTTCATTGCATACTCTATCGCGATACGACATCGGGCCAGTGTTACCACCTGATCCAGTGTTAAATACAAGTAGTCACGAACAGTAATTTTTTGTGATTTTATTACTTTTACTTACTCAGGTATGTACATAAGTATAAGAACTTTAGTCCATTTTATATCTACAAGTATATCAACGTTTTTTACATACATTCTACAACAACACTGACTTTCCATATTATGTACCTTTCTTCACCTTTGTTGCTTTTCTATCTTTTAAAAAACTTTATGAATAAAATATCGAATATTTTAAAATACCTATTATTTCCAATTTATTCAATAAAATGATTTTGAAAAAACGCATGCTACATTCCCAAGCATTTCGGCCCTCCTATCATGCAATCGAGCACCTAAAGAAGAGGATCCCAACATGGAACGAGACTCTGCTCGAGTTCCGTCGAATCAATCGATTTCTACAAAGGAAAAGGCTATTGCCTATTGGGAAGGGGTGATTGCCTCAGGTGTGAAGTCTGTTCGAAATCATGTTCATGATTGACGTAGCCTTCTCCTCCAACATTGGAGGCACAGGAGTGATCACTGGTTCTGGAACAAATCAATCAAATCGCCTCTTCGCAATTGAGAAACTATAAGGTACGGAAACTAGCGGACAACAATCATGCTGAAGTGGCCGACTTTCTCCCACACCTCTTTAGAAAAAAAATTATGAAAATAAGTTTTTATTTCGAAAAACCTACATATATTTTCGGAACTATTTAACATTTTTAAACTGTTTCTGTCTTTGGGTGTTGTTTTAATTGCCTAATAATGCCAACTTTGTGAAATTCCAAAGAAAGTTTGAAGTTTTTGATTTTTGGGGAGTGGGAATGCCGACTTGAATTGAGAACATTTTTGGTGTTTTTGAAAATTGTGACTACCAACTAGCTAATGGTATATTTTCACATTCAACTTGTAGTTTCAAGTAAAAACAAATGTCATGAAAATACACAATACACTTTTAAATATCATGATTCTACGATGATTCTTCATATTATAGTTGTGCGTAAAAAATACCGTGACTAGATTTTACTTTATCTTTTTTTATGCAATTAAAACTATAAATTCATTCAAAATACATCGCATGAAAACATCATTGGCATTTCAAATTGTTATATTTTTATTGCATCACTGTAAACATTAATCTCTGAATTGACTTAAAACTTACTAATACAATACATTTTATAATTGCTTAATATTATATTAACTTGATTAAGACTTGGATCTGGATCTCCAAAATAGTTTCACCTCATTCATATTATTTCTTGTTTCTAAATGCGTATGGTACAATACAATTTACAAAGACTACAGAGTTTG